>MU262034.1:35000-60000 GCA_020310875.1 Ceratopteris richardii | reverse complement strand
GTGCAAGTAATGAAGTCAATATTTGAAGCAGACTTCTTGAAGCAGAAAGATTCTCACTCAGAGAAGTGATTATTGAAGATTTGGTAAATGAAAGTAACATTTGTGTAAAGTTTGGTCCATAATTGATATAGAGGTGCTCTTAGATCAGTATAGATCAAACCTTTGGAGATTAAGAGGTATCCAACAGTGGTATCAGAGCTGAAGGTGCAATACAAGTGAAGTAAAGAGCATTGGAAGTCCCGACTGTTGCAGACATTGAAGTCCTTTCAAATTGAAGGAGCACGGGATCAAAGTTTGGAAGAAAACCTAAAGGAGAACCAAGCACGAGTTCAAAGGATCAAGAAGGATTAAAGCTTTATACAAAAGGTACATTATGTCATCATAAATCTTAGTAAATTGCAGACATAGAAGATCAAAGATGGGAGAAATCTTGCAGATTGATAAGCTAGATAGGGAGAACTATCGAGCTTGGTCTATGAGGATGAAGGCACACCTCATGAGCAAAGACTTGATGGCATTCATCACAGGAGAAGAAGAAAAGCCTAAGTTTGGAGATCCTAGTATTCCAACTAGGGAAGAGCTTGCAGATTTGAAGAATTGGATGAGAAAGGATGCTCAAGCTAGGAGTATCATTTACATGGCTGTAAATGATTATCTTCTACCTCACATCAGAGGATTAGAAAGTGCAATAGATGTGTGGAATGCTTTGGAAGAGCATTTCCAAAACACAACCAAGTCTAGGAAGTCCTCATTATGGGTAGAGTTTACAACTTTCAAGAAGAAGAGCTCACAATCAATTTCTAATTATGTGGCAAGAATGAAGGATATTGCAGATAGCTTGGGAGCAGTAGATGAAGACATTGAAGAGGACAAGTTGGTAAGGAAAATACTTACAGGTCTGAGAGGAGATGAGAAGTGGAAGCCTTTCATATTGTCCATAGAATTGTCACTAGATCACTTTACTCCTGATCTTAATCAATTGCTAAGACACATGCTAACTTTTGAGCAGGACATTAAAGGAGACAATGATAGGAGTGCAAGTCAAGCTATGTAATCCAAGGATAAGAAAAAGAATGGCAAAGGGAAGCACTCAACTGATGATGAAGGAATTTCAAGTGAAGCTAACTTTACAAAAGGAAAGATGAACTTCAGAGGTAAAGGCAAAGGAGGTAAGAACAAAGATAATTCTAAAGCTTGTTGGATTTGTGGCAGAACCAATCATTTGGCAAATGATTGTTGGTATAACAATCAAAATGGTGGAAGTAATAACCAAAGCTTCAATCAAAGAGGTAAAGGAGGCATAAACCAAAGAGGCAACT
This sequence comes from Ceratopteris richardii, assembly GCA_020310875.1. Lineage (NCBI taxonomy): Eukaryota > Viridiplantae > Streptophyta > Polypodiopsida > Polypodiales > Pteridaceae > Ceratopteris > Ceratopteris richardii. The sequence goes on along the minus strand of MU262034.1, from coordinate 58,681 downwards.
TCAGAGGAAGAGGTGGTAGGACATCATATGCTAGAGGAGGTGGAAGAAGTTTTCAATCTCAATCCTACAACAACAACTATTATAATTATCCATCAGATCAGAAGGATGACATGACTCTCATCTTGAATGCAACTCATGAAGCGGTAGGAGAAGACCAAAGGGTGTTCTATATTGACTCAGGATGTAGCAATCAACTGAGTGGCAATATATCGTTGATGACTGATATGGAAGCAAAGGTGAATGGACATACAGTTCAAACAGGAGATAACACCAAGCATAAAGTGGAGAGCATTGGTTCAATGAAGACAAAGAGTGGGAGAACACTCTTAAGCAAGGTACTTTTATGTTCCTACTACTCCTAAAAACTTGATAAGTGTAGGGCAAATTGTGGAGAAGGGATATGAAGTCAGATTCACAAATGATGGTTTTTATGTGCAAGATCCAAATCAGGGATATAGAAATATCATTGCAGGAAAAAAGGAAGGAAGGTTGTTTACTCTCAAAGTCCAAGGTAATGCGGGACATGCTTTATTTACTTATGGAATTCAAAAGATGTCTGAATTAGACCTATGTCATAAAAGGCTAGGTCATTTCAATGAGAGAGCCATAAAGGAAATGTCAAATAATGATGTGGTGCTTGGTTTGCCAAATATTGAAGGGCAACACATGGTGTACAAGTGTGAAGCTTGTCAATTAGGTAAAGCACACAAAAGTTCATACAATAAATCAGGGTATAAGTATTCAAATATGCTTGGATTGGTTCATACAGATGTGTGGGTTCCTTCAAGGGACTATAACATAAATGGATCCAGATATTATGTGTTGTTTGTTGATGATGCAACCAGATGGATTACTTTATATGTAATCAAGGATAAATCAGAAGTGTTCAAGACATTCAAGCATTATCATGCTTATGCAAAAAGGATTACAAGACAAAAGCTCAAGAGGTTGAGATCAGATGGAGGGGGAGAGTATTTCTCTAAAGAGTTCAATGATTATTTGTGGAATGCAGGTATAAAAAGAGAGGTAACTTGCACGTACTCTCCTCAACAAAATGGAGTTGCAGAAAGAAGAAATAGAACTCTTGTAGAGTTTGCAAGAGCAATGATGAAGGAAAAGAATTGTCCAAACTACCTATGGGCAGAAGCCATCAACACTGCAACATACCTTGTGAATAGGTTACTTTGTAAAGCTTTGAATGGAAGAACACCTTATGAAGCATGGTGGGGTAAGAAACCTACTTTTGATCATTGTAAGGTATTTGGATGTTTAGCATATGCTTATTTTCCTTCACAATTGAGACATAAGCTAGAACCCAAAGCAGAGAAGTATGTGTTTATTCGGTATCATGATAGAGAGATGGGTTAGAGATTGTGGAGTCCATCCACAAAGCAATTTCTTGTTACCAAAGATGTTACATTTGATGAGCAAAGCACATGGTATATATGTTGGGGCTTCACTCACTAATTAGGCATGGATATATGAAGACATATGGAGACATATGATGGAGGAAAGAAGAAGTGAAGGAAAGACCTACAGAAAATCAAGCCTAAGTGAAGGGACAATTTCACTATTGTAAATTAGTGCAAAATTAGAGTCTAGATTTGTATTTGATCTTTAGAACTTACGAGTTCAAGTCTAGAAGAATGTAAACCATAGGTATATAAGTTAATTTGAGTCAGAAACATAAAGAAGAGAACTCAATTTTGTAATCTGAGTGTGTAGAGAAAAGTCGTGTCTTTTCTGAGAGAGATGGTGAGAGAAAACTTCTGAGTCTGAGAGAGTTTTCCATGGCTGTGAGCAAAATTAGGCCAAGCCATTTTGTACACATCTTCTCTGATAATCAACACATGTTTGTGTAGAAGGATTGAGTCTAATTCCTCTTGTACATTGAGTTCTAAGTCATTTCATATGACTGTGTAAGGTAGTTGACAGTTACGACTTTTCTGGCGCACATTTGACTGATCTTCTGAAGGTCAGATCTCGAAGCATGGTGTAAAGTTTTTGGTAAGTGATAGCTCGTTGGAAAGCTATTATCCTCAACTACATTTGGTCAAAAGATCTTTGAGAAACGGGACGCGTACTCAGAGAAATTAGCTTAAGAGTGAAGGTATGTCAAATCGATGAAGTCATTTTTCAGTTTTCAGATATAGTGGAAAGTTTGATACAAAATCAGAAGATTCTGAAGTTATTACTTGAAAGTTTTGGTTATTATGTGTTGCTTAACATTAGCAAGAACATTCTTTAGCAAGTGATCAAAAAATTTGGCAAAGATTGAGTTAATACAGGTCAGATTGAAGGATTGAAGAAAAGGCGCAGATTTCTGTGAAGTGAAATTTTGTTTTTCACTAGATTCAGAAATGAAAATTCACAATGTGAGTTTTGCTAAGCTAATGATGGTTATGGAGGTCTTCTAATACCACATTAGTTTGGTTCTTGTGGTGTTTCATACACCAACAAGTGGTATCAGAGCAGATAAGGTCCTCGAGAGTACAGGGAGAACAGATACAAGAAGAATTGAAGAGTTCTTTATCAAAGAAGGAGGAAGCTGAGGTGTTCAACAACAAAAGTCGTCAGAAGGCTACTTCGAAGTTACTTCCAAGGGTAAAGGTCTACAAAAGGTATCATTCTTTAACCTTACACTTACAGGTTGAAGCAGAAGCAAGGATACCATGGCAGATCATGTGTCCATTGACAAATTGGACAGAGATAACTATCCTGCTTGGGTAATGAGGATGGAGGCCTTACTTATGAGTAAGGACTTAATGGTATATGTGACAGGTGAAGAGGAGAAGCCTAAATTTGAAGATGAAAGTCATCCAAGAAAAGAAGAGCTAGAAGCTTTGAAGCTATGGCAGAAGAGAGATGCAAGTGCAAGAGCTTATATATACAACACTATTACAGATCATTTGTTGCCACACATCAGAGGTTTAGAAACAGCTGAAGATATTTGGAATGCTTTGGAAGATCACTTCCAAAACACTACTAAAGCTAGGAAAGCTAGCTTATGGTCAGAGTTCACCACATTCAAGAAAAAGCAAAATCAGAGTATTAGTGATTATGTCACTAAGATGAAGGACTTGGCAGATAGCCTTGGATCCATTGATGAGGATATTGAAGATCATAGTTTGATAGCACAATTACTTGCAGGGTTAAGAGGTGATGAGAGATGGAAGCCCTTTGTACTTTCAACAGAACTCTCATTAAACCATTATGTGCCAGAATTGAATCAATTACTTGGATTGATGCTCACATTTGAGCAAGACTTGAAGTCAGATGGAGACAAAGGTCAAAGTTCTGCAATGTATGTGAAGAACAAAAAGAAAGGAGATAAAGGCAAAGCAAAGGATGAAGAAGAGTCAACAACTCAAGCAAATTATGCAAGAGGAAGAGGTTTTGGCAGAGGTAAAGGTCGAGGAAATGGAAGAGGTAGAGGTAATCAGAAGAATAACAAGAAGACATGTTGGATTTGTGGATTAAGCAATCATCTAGCATATGATTGTTGGCACAATCAACAAGGAGCAAGTCAAAATCAGAACAACAATGGCAGAGGAAGAGGTGGAAGGTTTCAGAATCAATTTCAAAGAGGAAGACAGAATTCAAGAGGAAGTTATGGAAGAGGTGGTGGTAGAAATTGGAATCAGAACCAATCATACAACACACATATTATAATTATGCAAATGATACACAGAATGACAACCATACAACATTGATGATGAATTCAATAAGTTCATCAGAGAAGGAGGATCTCAAGGTATTCTATATTGACTCTGGTTGTTCAAATCATTTATCAGGTAATATAGAATTATTGTCAGAATTGGAAGAAGGCAATTCAAGTCATACAGTACAAACAGGTGACAATACAAAACATATTGTGCATTCAATTGGAAAGGTGAAGTGCAGGAGTGGAGCTGATTTATTAACAAATGTTTTGTATGCTCCAACAATACCAAAGAATCTAATTAGTGTTGGACAAATAGTGGAAAAAGGTTTTCAAGTCAGATTTACAAATGAAGGGGTATTTGTTGAAGATCCAGAGGATGCATACAAACCCATTGTTTGTGGTAAAAAGGAAGGTAGACTTTTTACTCTCAAAGTGCAAGGAAATGTTGGTCAAGCCCTAATCACACATGGTGATGAAGTAATTACAGAGTTAGATCTTTGGCATAAAAGATTGGGACATTTCAATGAGAGAGGAATCAAAACTATGGTGGAGAATCAATCTGTATTGGGACTACCAAATGTGAAGAATCAACATATGATATATAAGTGTGAAGCTTGTCAGATGGGAAAAGCTCATAGACAACCATTTCAGAAGAAAGGTTTCAAGCATGATGGTTTGCTTGAACTCATACATACAGATGTATGGGGGCCAACAAAAGAAGGTTCAATAAATGGATCTAGGTATTATGTTTTGTTTATTGATGATGCTACAAGATGGATAACTCTTTATGTTCTAAAGGAAAGATCAGAAGTCTTTGGAGCCTTCAAACATTTTCATGCTTATGCAGAAAGAGTTACAGGTCAAAAACTCAAGAGGCTAAGGTCTGATGGAGGGGGAGAATACTTCTCCCAAGAGTTTAATGATTATCTTTGGAATGCAGGTATCAAAAGAGAGATAACTTGCAGGTATACACCTCAACATAATGGGGTGGCAGAAAGGAGAAATAGAACATTGGTTGAGTTTGCAAGAGCAATGTTAAAGGAAAAGAATTGCCCTAATTATCTTTGGGCTGAGGCTGTAAATACAGCCACATACCTTGTGAATAGGTTACCATGTGGAGCTTTGAATGGTATGACCCCCTATGAAGCTTGGTGGGGTAAGAAACCAACACTTGACCATTGTAAAGTGTTTGGGTCAATTGCTTATGCTTATGTACCATCACAACTCAGACATAAGCTTGAACCAAAGGCAGAAAAATATGTGTTTATTGGGTATGATGAAAAGCAAATGGGTTATAGGTTATGGAGTCCTTTAACTAAACATTTCATTGTTTCCAGAGATGTGACTTTTGATGAACAGAAGAGTTGGTATGCAGATAAGGATTGTGATCTTGAAACATTTGAAGAAGAGATAAGGAGTGCAAGAGGTAAGTCACATATGCAGATAGATGGAGATGAAGAACATATGCAAGCAAGTACATCAAGAGTTGAATCATATAGAAGGAATGAAGATGGACCAATATTTGATGAAGAAGTACATCCAGATATACATGAAGAGTGTGAACCAAGAAGGTCAACCAGAATGAGGAAGCAACCTACAAGGTATTCATATGACACTTCTTACTTGACTCAGAAAAATTATGCTTACATGGTTAAGGAAGATGAAGAACCTCAAGGCTATGATGAAGCAAAGGGTAAGAGACAATGGGAAGTAGCAATGAAGGAAGAGTTTGATGCTCTTGAAGAGAACAAAACTTGGGAACTTGTCCCAAAGCCTAATGGTAAGAAAGTGATTGGAAATAAATGGGTTTACAAAGTTAAAAAGCATGCAGATGGAACTATAGCCAGATATAAAGCCAGATTGGTGGTTAAAGGCTATGCTCAAACATTTGGCATAGATTATGATGAGACATTCAGTCCTGTTGCAAAGATGTCAACCATAAGGACAATCATTGCCATTGCAGCATCAAGAGGATGGACATTGAGTCAATTGGATATTAAGAATGCATTTTTGAATGGATATATATCAGATGAGGTTTACATGGAGCAACCTCAAGGGTTTGCAGATCATAAGTTTCCAAATTATGTTTGCAGGTTGAGAAGAGCCCTTTATGGTTTGAAGCAAGCTCCAAGAGCTTGGAATTATAGACTTGTAAAGTATCTTAATGATCTTGGATATCAAAGTTCAAAGGCAGATGCAAGTTTACTTATCAAAAGAACAGATGAAGGTATGATATACATTTGTATATATGTAGATGATATTATAATTACAGGTACCTCAAATGAAGGAATCAAGGAGGTGAAGAAGCTACTTGAGAAGGAATTCAAGATAAGTGATCTAGGAAAATTGTCATATTTTCTTGGAATGGAAATCACTTATGCAGAGCATGGTATTTATGTATCACAAGAAAGGTATCTCTTGAATCTTCTAAAGAAGTTTAACATGGAGAATTGCAGAGAGGCATCTACACCATTAGAAGTCAATCACAAACTCAGTAGATATGATGGTGCAGAGTTCAAAGATATGAGGAAGTATCAATCTTTAGTGGGAAGTTTGATTTATGCAACTCTAACAAGGCCTGATCTTAGTTATGCAGTTGGTGTTCTTTCTCAATTCATGCATTGTCCAAAGGATCCACATTGGATTGCAGGTCAAAGAGTCCTTAGATATATCAAAGGGACTTTGAAAGAAGGATTGTATTATCCTTTTACATCAGATATAAGATTGAGAGCCTATAGTGACTCAGATTGGGCAGGAAGTCAAGATGACAGAAGGTCTACTCATGGCTATATGATATACATTGGAGATAAGCTTGTGAATTGGTGTTCAAAGAAACAACACACAGTGGCCTTGTCATCAACAGAAGCTGAATACAAAGGACTTGTGGAAGCAGCAAAAGAAGTCATATGGATGCAGACATTATTCAAAAGCTTGGGAATTGATCAAGGTATACCCATCATTCATGGAGATAACATGAGTTCATTATATCTTGCAGCAAATCCTGTATTTCATGCAAGGACAAAGCACATAGAAATACAGTATCATTTTCTCAGAGAAAAGGTAATGGAGAAAGAGATTGAAGTGGTGTACACTTCTACAAAAGATCAGATTGCAGATATTATGACAAAAAGCTTGGATGGAGTAAAGACAAGTAAGTTCAAGGAGATGGCAGGAATAAAAGAGAAGAAGATTATGTGAAGAAGTCAAAGCATGCTAATTAGTGATTGAGGGGGAGCTGTTGGGGCTTCACTCACTAATTAGGCATGGATATATGAAGACATATGGAGACATATGATGGAGGAAAGAAGAAGTGAAGGAAAGACCTACAGAAAATCAAGCCTAAGTGAAGGGACAATTTCACTATTGTAAATTAGTGCAAAATTAGAGTCTAGATTTGTATTTGATCTTTAGAACTTACGAGTTCAAGTCTAGAAGAATGTAAACCATAGGTATATAAGTTAATTTGAGTCAGAAACATAAAGAAGAGAACTCAATTTTGTAATCTGAGTGTGTAGAGAAAAGTCGTGTCTTTTCTGAGAGAGATGGTGAGAGAAAACTTCTGAGTCTGAGAGAGTTTTCCATGGCTGTGAGCAAAATTAGGCCAAGCCATTTTGTACACATCTTCTCTGATAATCAACACATGTTTGTGTAGAAGGATTGAGTCTAATTCCTCTTGTACATTGAGTTCTAAGTCATTTCATATGACTGTGTAAGGTAGTTGACAGTTACGACTTTTCTGGCGCACATTTGACTGATCTTCTGAAGGTCAGATCTCGAAGCATGGTGTAAAGTTTTTGGTAAGTGATAGCTCGTTGGAAAGCTATTATCCTCAACTACATTTGGTCAAAAGATCTTTGAGAAACGGGACGCGTACTCAGAGAAATTAGCTTAAGAGTGAAGGTATGTCAAATCGATGAAGTCATTTTTTAGTTTTCAGATATAGTGGAAAGTTTGATACAAAATCAGAAGATTCTGAAGTTATTACTTGAAAGTTTTGGTTATTATGTGTTGCTTAACATTAGCAAGAACATTCTTTAGCAAGTGATCAAAAGATTTGGCAAAGATTGAGTTAATACAGGTCAGATTGAAGGATTGAAGAAAAGGCGCAGATTTCTGTGAAGTGAAATTTTGTTTTTCACTAGATTCAGAAATGAAAATTCACAATGTGAGTTTTTCTAAGCTAATGATGGTTATGGAGGTCTTCTAATACCACATTAGTTTGGTTCTTGTGGTGTTTCATACACCAACAATATAGGGTCAACAAATGATTATGCAGATGTTAAAGAAATACAAAGGAAAGGGAAGACAAAAGTAAGTGTGTATGAAGAAGATATTGATGATGTTGATTATAAAAGTAAATTGCAGGATAATGTTGAAGATGGGCCAAGATTTGATCCAGAATCAAATGTGGCTACGACTTCAAGAAGTGTAGAGGTCAGAAGATCCTTGAGAGAAAGAAAATAACCTATCAGGTATAGCTATGATACATCTTTCCTAACAACAAAAGATTATGCTTACATTGTGAAGACAGAAGAGGATCCAATCACATATGAAGAAGCTAAAGGTAAACAAAATTGGGAGAAGGAAATGCAAGAAGAATATGATGCTCTACTTGAAAATGAAACATGGGAGTTGGTACCAAGACCAAAGAATCAGAAGGTCATTGGATGTAAGTGGGTGTATAAAACAAAAAGGTTTGAAGATGGTAAAGTGTCTAGATACAAGGCTAGACTTGTGGTCAAAGGTTATGCCCAAACTTATGGGGTAGATTATGATGAAACCTTTAGTCCTGTTGCTAAGATGTCTACAATTAGATCATTGATTGCTATTGCTGCTTGTAAAGGATGGAAGTTATCACGATTAGATGTGAAGAATGCATTCCTGAATGGATACATTGCAGATGAAGTGTACATGGAGCAACCAAAAGGCGTCATGGATTCAATTGGATCAGATTATGTTTGTAAGCTCAAGAGAGCTTTGTATGGGTTGAAGCAGGCCCCAAGAGCATGGAATTACAGGCTTGTTAAGTTCTTGAATGAATGTGGATTTCAAGCATCAAAGGCAGATAGTAGCTTGCTAGTGAAGGCAAGTGAAAATGGATACATATACATGTGTATTTATGTTGATGATATTATTGTCACAGGTACAGATGCTCAAGGAATCAATGAGCTTAAGAAATAAATAGAGAAGGAGTTTAAGATAAGTGATTTGGGAAACTTATCTTATTTCTTAGGAATGCAGATTGTGTATACTCAACATGGAGTATATGTTACACAAGAGAGATACTTGAAGAATCTTCTGGTGAAGTTCAACATGGAAGATTGCAAGCCTTCAACCACACCTTTGGAGGTAAATCATAGGTTGAGCAGATATGGAGGTGAAGAATTCAATGATATGAAGAAATATCAGAGTTTGGTAGGTAGTCTAGTCTATGCTACCTTGACAAGGCCAGATCTATCATATGCAGTAGGTGTGCTATCACAATTTATGCATTGTCCAAAGAAGACTCATTGGATTGCAGCTCAAAGGGTACTCAGATATATCAAAGGAACCCTAAGTCAAGGTTTGTATTATGGATTTACTTCTGATACAAGAATCAAAGTGTTTAATGATGCAGATTGGGTAGGTGATTCAGATGATAGAAGGTCTACTCATGGGTATCTCTGTTATATTGGAGATAAGTTAGTTTTTTGGTTCTCAAAGAAGCAACATATAGTTGCTTTGTCATCCACAGAAGCTGAGTATAAAGGAATGGTAGAGGCTGCAAAAGAAGTGATATGGTTAAAGATCTTGTTGAAGAATTTTGGAACTGATCAGAGTACTCCAATTATTTTTGGAGACAATAAGAGTTCATTGTATTTGGCAGCTAACCCTGTTTTTCATGCCGGGACTAAGCATATAGAGATTCAATATCATTTCTTGAGGGAAAAGGTAATTGATAAAGAGATTGAAGTGTTGTATACTCCAACAAAAGAGCAAGTTGCAGATATGTTGACAAAAAGCTTGGATGGACCTAAGCTACAGAGGTTCAAAGAGATGGCAGGATTAAAGAAGAATGGAACAGTCACAATTAGTGATTGAGGGGGAGCTTTTGGAACATAAAAATCACAAATTGATGATTACAAAGAACTTGAAGCATATCAATGAGCATATTGAAGTGGAAGAAGTCATTTGAGAAAGTGAAGAGATTTCAGAATGATAGCTTGTATACATATGTACATTACAGATGGAAATTCTTCTACTATGAGTGTAGATGATCCTTAGGATGATAAGGAGTAATGTAATAGATGCGGGATAAGTCTAGAATCATATGTATATAAGTCAATGATGTAAAGAAATACATGAGAGAGTCATTAGAAGACGTGTCATAGAGATAGATGTGAAGAGAGTCATCTTCAGAAAAAATAGCGACACGCATTTCATAGATTTCTCTCAGCCTCATCATGTGGATCAGAAATCCTTTTGTACACATCTAATCTAGAATCTAATGAAGCTATGTTAAAAGTTTCATTGTCTAATTCCTTTCATGTTGTGAGTATGATCAATAGGAACATGTGTATGTAAAGTCTACAGGTGGACCTCTCAGAGTCGCGCACTTTTTTGTGTCAATGTTTTGCTTAGATCTCAGTGTACAGTGTAAAGTTTTTGATGAGTGAGCATTCAAAATATAAGTTAGAAGGTAAGGAAGCTATGGCTAAAGCATTTAGCAAAACGGGATTTGTGTTGTGAAAAATCAACCTTAGAAGTTACCTATGTCAAAGTCGCTTGTTCAAGAATATAGTTTCTGACATACTTTTGATCTTAAGGATCAAATTAAAGTTTTAATGATTCTTTTGAAGGAATAATGGTTGGTATGATTGCGCAAAGGTAACATAGAGATATGTGCATCATTAGGTTGAAGAAATCTGAAGATATGTGTGGGTAATGAAGTCAATATTTGAAGCAGACTTCTTGAAGAAGAGAGATTCTCACTCAGAGAAGTGATAATTGAAGATTTGGTAAATGAAAGTAACATTTGTGTAAAGTTTGGTCCATAACTGATATAGAGGTGCTCTTAGATCAGTATAGATCAAACCTTTGGAGATTAAGTGGTCTCCAACACGTTAGCCACCTAATTACTTTATTTAAAAGATTGTGGCTCCTTTTATGAACTAGTCATAACGCTAGTATTTCAACAAAATTGAACCTCTATATTTTTTTCATCTTTTTAAATTACGTGCTAACAACCTTGAAACTTCTTTTATAGAACTTACCTTGCAAAAATACTCAAGATTCTCTAAATTCCCCTTTGACAAGAATTGTGAATACCTTCTTACTTATCAATCTAATTAGCATCATCATACCAGAACAAAAAAGAACTTGTCATAAGTTCTTTCGATCAATGTCTCTAATGTAATGAATGTTCCAACTCCTCCTTCATAGCAAGTTTCATATTCTACCACCTATATTCTACTCCTCTTTCTCAAAAAAATCCCTCGTAGATGAGAGAGAGGAAAAATCCCATGAGTTGCATGTCTATGATTTTTCTTTGTACTTCTCCATGTGAACTCCCTTTGCCCATGCACACTTTCCCATGCATATCTTTTTAATAAGCCTCTCCTTTTCCATACATTTGTGTGAGTTCCAATATCTTAGATTTCCCCTTGTGCTCATGAACGCCTCCTCTCTTTTCCATGGTTTATCACGTCTCTTTTTATTAATCCTGATCATATACCCTGATATGATTGCTTCTTTACAATACAAAAACTCTTTGAATTATCATAGATTGATCCTTCAAATCATTTTCAAGGAACTTCAATTAATCTTTGTCCCAATGCTTACCATACCATATATGCTATTCTAAAGATCAAAACTCTTTCAAGATGAATTCCTCTTAAAATAACTTCTTCAAGATAGTTGACTTCAAATGAAACCGGTAAAGTCCATTTGAATGGCTTGGAAACTTCTCATTTATTTTGGCATGGAGCTATATACCCTAAGGTAGCCATCATGTGAATGCATTTGTGGAGATATAATCTCCACGACATCCACCCCCTTGAAATTTGGTCTTCAAACACACCACCATAGTGTATCATACCTATTTTTGCATGATGTTTTTTCTAGGTATTGCATAGAAATATAGAAATCTTTTCTCACACATAGGCTCTATTCTTGCACTCCAAAGCACTCCATCTTCTCCTTGTCATGGAGCACATTTTGTAGCCCATTATTTTGAACCCATTACTACTATTTAATCTAGTCTATCCAATGGACGGAATGAAGACTTTCATACCTTGCATATAAAAATGGGCTACATCTTGAAAAGATTCTTTAACCTTAGCATCTCCATAGCACCAATATTTCTTTAGGTAGATGCATAGCTAGAACCTAGGCATATGAAGCAATTTTTAATTTCATTCAATGATCTATTTGGGTTATCAATGGTTAGGTGGAACCTTGTACCCATATGTAAGCACATATATGATTTCCTAGAGATGATTGGCATGAGTACATCGTTTCCCATTTGATTGGGAAGTAGAAGGCTAAAAACCTAGATGCATATTCAGAGGACTCTAAGGATCATGGGAATTGACTCAAATGCTGAGAGATCTATCAGGTCCTATAGCATCTGAAATTGAGGGAGGATATTGGAAGGAGTACTTTGAGATGCTCTACATATGCATTGGGTATGAGTAAATACATGAGGTGGGTTGATGATTGCATGACCTTGACACACAAGGATATTCTTAGTCAGGACTTTTCCTACCAAGGCTAGTTTATAGCTAGCTAGTTAAGGAGACATATGGCAAGAGCCATGCTTGCCAATGAAGAGAGCCTTTGTGGAAGGTATTTCCACTTGGGAAATAGTGGCTCATAGAGAAAAAAGGTGAACCTAATGACCCTATGAATATATACCAATTTCTTCCATGAGGATAGGCTTTATATGAGATAGAGTGAGACAATCATATACCTCATGCCACATGGTGTGACCGTGAGTCATATGAGTGATTGACATGTCATGGAGAAGAGTGATATTCTTTGGAGATATTTTTGACATCACCCCAATCTTAGGTGATATTCTTTGGAGATCTTTTTCACACCACCCCAATCTTCGGCCAAGATTATGCATCCTTTCAAACATGTAGAGTTGTCATAACACTATGTGGTAGGCTTGATTTGTCCCTCCTAAGTCATTGTATGTGATTGAGGCATAAATTGAGGTATACGTGGATGTTTATTAAGATGGTATATCACCAATTTCTCTATTGAGAGGCACTAGGTCCTAGAAGGATTTTTGCATAATGGGTCATAGGTCATATTCTCCATGAGAATACCTACAATGGTTCATGCACATATGTTTATGCCATACATACTATGTGGTAGGTGTCAAGTGATTCTAACCGTAGGGGAGAGAGAGAGAGAGAGAGAGAGAGAGAGAGAGGATATTATGTGCCTTTGTAACAATAAACTAGGTCTCCTTGTGAGATAGGATCTTCTTCCTCCATGATCACCAATAGGATCTATGATGTGTTGGAGGACTCATTCCTTAGGTTAAGACATGGATTAATTTTTGCTCGTCACAAAGTTTATGCTCCTCACGCGTCATGAAACTATATTATCATGAGGTTGAGGCATTTATTCCTCAATAAATTGTTGGCCACAGATGCATCCACATGATATAATTTGATTTGTTGCAGCATTTGCGAATTGTTTGTGTTTGATTGTCAAAGTATTCATATAATTTATTTCATTTTTTTCACTTACAATTTTACGATTTAGTATTCATTTTTGGCAAGAAGTCGATCAACTCTATTTAGAGGACTAGAGGGTTACCACTAGTACGTGGGTTGAGGATAGTTATTAGAGGTAGAACATGTCTTGTTGTATTGGGTATTATGACATTTTGAGGGATGGAGGACGAGCAAGAGTAGAGCAATGCGGTGTGGATGAGTTAGTGATTCATGTGATGATGAGATTTCTTAAGGTGAGCCATATTTATGGCATGACTATTAGAGACTATTTTTTTCTATTGGCACTACCATTCTATTTGATTGACAATAGGCAGCTAGCAAGTATGCCTCTAGCACACATGTAGTGGTTATAGGAGTTCACCATGAGCTTTCCATTGGATAGATAACTTAGGCCACACAGATATGTGCATTGGAAACTAGAGTTTGGGTCATTCTAGCTACCTTATAGTATGAAAATTATTGCATAGATCTTCCTATGTCACTCTTGCCAACATTCATAGGTATTCTACCAAAGATTTTATAAGATATCTTAGAGAGGATTTTAGTAGAGGGTAATTAATATCCTTGGATTTAAGAGGTATGCCCTCTTAGATTTCGTAAAGATCTCAACTATGTGCATCTTTCTCTTGGAGGCAAAATAATATATGATTTCCATCTTTGGGATTAGAAAGACAGACTAGGATAGTTTTTGTGACCTCATAGTCATGTGGCTCAACTACTTATATGAATATTCACAGTGATAGATAGATGGTAGGAAGGTGTTTTAGTGTAATTTTATTGTTTCTTAGATAGGAAAAGGTAGGCAAGAATTTCTATAGTAGTATGCCAACAATTATGCCTCATCAAAACCTAGTGCTCATTAATCCTAGTGGGCCAATATTTTGTTCATCAATATAGGATGGGGGACTATTGTAGAATATTGGGTTAGTTTATAGGTTTCAAGGTTGGAGACCCTTGAGTTTCCTAGAGAAACCCGTGGGAGACCTTTAAAAAACTCTTGGGTTTTATTTATGAGCCCTTGGGAATTGTATTAAAATTGAATGGTTTGAAACTTAGTATTTTTATCATAAGATGTGGAGCTTAATTTAATAGATAAAAATTTTAGAGTCCTTCTTTCTTTACAACATCCATTTCTTTTCAAAACCCAGTAAAATGAGGATCCAAAGAAGATTTTTGAGCTATTCTACAACGAGAACTCCAAGATAACTCTTAAATTTTGAAAGCCGATGGATTCTAATATTTGTCAATGATCTTCTCAACCTATTTACAAGCAAGGAGGCTACTCAAATTCATCTCAAAGAAGGCTTCAAGCTACCTTTAGCACATCCATCTTCAACAAATCATGGGGGTTTATGAAGCTTGATGCATGGAGACCGATTTGAGGCACATCAACAACACTCATGTATGTGTTTGTGGAGTAAAGACTTGTCCAAACATGGTCCGAGCTGACCTAGAAGAAGAAGTAAAGCTTGGAAAAGGAGGTGAAAAAGTAGCCCATTTTCATTATGTGTTTCTTTACTTTTAGGATTAGGAATAGTTATTATATTAATTTCTTGTTCTAAAGTATTCATGGAGGCAAACTCACTTAACGATAGCAAGATGCTATTAGACACTCCTATGCAAGAAGACGATTACACACTTGGAAAAAAGGATAGAGAAATGGATTACACACGAGGTCCTAAAGAGAAGGGTATGCAAGAGATACATGAGATTAATATATACCAAGAGCGTAGTGGTTTGGATGTAAAATTAAATGATATCCAAGTGGATATGATCATGGCTAAGGAAATCCAAACTGACATGGGAACCTACAGACTTCTATAGGCAAAGTGAAAGGGAAAATGGAGAAAATATTAAATATGATATACCTAACCTCAAGTTCTTCTTGCACAAATGGGATCATTGTCAATTCAACTAAGGAACCCATTTATGAGTAAAGGATCAGATGTTCCACTACACATCTAGATTAATATATCACTTAGAAATAAAGCTGATGATTTGATCACAAATCCTCAACATACTAGCTCCTTAGGATCTATGAGTCTTTATTTTCAAAAATGTTTAAAGCCACCTTAGTTCTCAAGAGAGGACAAAGAACGAAATAGGGATGCAACCTTGAACTTTCTAAAAAAATGGCGAGACATGCATCAACTCAAAAATACTTGTGATTCCTAATGTCTTGGAGACACGCTTATCCCTTGGGCCAAAAGGCTAAAATTGATCCACGTGCTTGAAGAAATCTTAGAGGAATCTTGAGACTTGGAGCTAGTTTGAAGAGCTCTTTAAAAAAGAATTGCTACTAGAGAACGAGGATGAATGTAATTGATAAGACTAGGACAAGGTCCCTCAATGAGTACGTCCCCTCTCCTTATACATTTCTCATTATAAAGGAATAGTTGATAAGCTCCAAAACTTGGATAGTTGCCAAAAAGTAAGATGCTTCATTCATGGCCTCCATAAGGCAATTAAACATGAAATGAATAGAATGCTCCTATGAGTCTGGCAGATGCAAAAGTAAGCATATATTCACAAAGATCATACTAAGATCAAGACATAAACACTTCATCCTATTGAGGAAAATAAACGTTTAAAGAAAAATAAATGGAAATTCAGTACTTTCAAGAGATAGGATTTCAAGATTCCTCATTTTTCAGGGCAAAGGCTTGACCCTAAAGTCTACGAGAAGGCAACTTATGAAAATCTATACCTTAAGTGGTTAAAACCAAGACATTTAAGTAGCAATTCTACTGCCATGGTGGAATAGAAAGCCTCCTAATATCAAAAAGGCAAGGAGAAGGCAAGATTCCACATGGTCCACACTCTGAACATTGAAAATAGTAGATTTTGGAAAAAAGGAAGTTCTCCATGAACATTGCATGTACTAATGTTATTTTTCGATTTTTATGTGGCAAACCAAAATTCTTTTGGACTTCATGAATAGTTAAAATTCATGCCTCGATAAGATGGGAAAGAGCCAAGGTCATGATAGATGACTTAGCCACCCATGACTTACTTAGTTACTCAATAGTGAAGAGATTAAAGCTGCACCTACAAAAGTCTCGGCATCAATATGTAGTGTTCATGATGAAAGGCAAGGATAAGAAAGTCAAGCACGCTATGATCCATTTCAAGGGTAAAAAAATAAATATGATTTCCAGATCATGTGTATGGAAAGAACTGATGTGGTGTTGGGTAGGGAATTTCTCTAGGCTTTAGGAAGATCATTAAAGATAGGTTAACTCTTGAATACTTTGAAATTTTAAAGAAATGGTATTTGCTACTTGATTCAAGGGGAGCATGATGTGTGAAGTACTCCCTTCATATCAAACATGGAATTGAAAAAGCTCATAAATAGTCATAAAGTGGTAGTTTATATGATACCTCCAGCCCATGTAAATAATGTATATAATATAGATCGAGTTCCATATGTCTCATCTCCTTTTTTTTTATCATGAAAACTTTTAATTCAAGTTTTTTTTTTTAAATATAGGGATTTTTTTGTAAGAACAGCTTCCCCATGGCTTATCTCTTCCTAGTCGGCAAGTCAATCATGCTATAGACTTGCTCTCATGTATTAAGCCTATATGTAAAACCCCCTAGAAGCTCCCATTTCCCAACAAGTGAAAGTGGAAAGAAAGTTTCAAGAATACACAAATTAAGAAATCATTCAACCTAGCCGAGCACCTATGCTCATAGTTAAGAAAAAGAATGGCTCAATGATATTTTTTTATCGAATTTCACACTTTGAACAAATTTATGATAAATCTTAAACATCCAGTGCCCCAAATAGATGATCTCTTTGATCGATTGAAGGGAGAAAATTCTCAAAGCTTGAGCTTTGTCAAGGATATCACAAATTAGGATCAATTTTCAAAATTTTCCCAAGATATCTTTGAGGACTAAGTATAGGAATTTTGAATAGTTTTTCTATTGGATGACATTCTTGTCTATAATCAAGATAAAGATACCCATTTAGAGAATTTGGAAAAGGTTTTCCAAGTTTTGAGAGAAAACAAGCTATATAGCAAAGACGATAAGTGTGAGTTATTTTCAACAAATTATGATATCTTGGACGCATTATATTTGAGAAAGAAATTGAAGTTGATCTTAAAAAGTTCCAATTTATTCTTAATTGGCTACAGCCTAGAACTATTAAAAAACTTCAAAGTTTCCTAGGGTTAGCAAAATATTATAGAAATTCTCAATCAAACTTTTCAATGATCTCCATCCCTTTATTTGAAAATCTAATGGGAAAGTTGAAAATCCCTACTTGGGATTAGGAATAGGTTGAAAATGGAAAGGCTTAAGAAAGCCTTAGCATAACAAAGCCTTAGCATCAGCCCTGTTTCTACAAATAATATATCAAAATGATTCCTTTGTGATTGAAAGACATGGAAGTGAATTAGCAATTGAAGCTTTGTTGAATTAGAATGGTTGGCCAATTGCTTTTGAAAGACAAAATTAAACTCATCTCAACACAATTATTGTACATAGGAGAAAGATCCTTATGTCATTGTGCATGTTCTAAAGAAATGGTGACATTAATTATTTTGCACCAAAGTGATTATAGTTTTTGATCAAGCAAGTATCAAGTAGGCTGTAGACCATATGAGTCAATAGATAGAAAGGCTAGATGGGCCGAGATACTCCAAGTTTTTTACTATGAAATCAAAAACCAAAGAGGCAATTTCAATGTACTTGCATATGCTTTAAGCCATATGCCTATGTTGAATTCTCAGTGCCTCATAGAAATCTTCAATGATTTAGTAGATTTGATGAAAGTTAATTATCAAGAAGTTAGAAGTTTTAGGGAATCTTACAATAAGGTTAAACCAAGGTAAAAACTCATCATCAAAGTATAAGTCTAAAAATTATACTATTCAAGATGAATATCTGCTATAGAAAGGAAAGATATGTGTACCTTGTGATTAAGAACTCAGAAGGAACAATTTGCATGAATGCCATGATGCCTCAAGTGTCGATCATCCAAGAATCAACAAAACGTATGAATTGGTCAAATAAGAGTTTTAATGGCCAAGTGTACATAGATGTACAAGACTATGTACTTAAGTGTACAAACTTTCAAGTGAATAAAGTAGAAAACTTAAAGATAGGAGGCTTGTTACATCCTTTAGAAATTTTTTACGGTAAATGGGAAAGTATTTGCAGGAATTCATTACGGGCTTGCCTTGAACGTAAAAATGACATGATGAAATTTGGATTATAGTCAACTATATGACCAAAATGACTTGTTTTATTCCTATTATAACTATATTGAAAACTCTAATATTAGCTAAAATAGTGGTGGAATATCTCTATAAACTCTATGGTCTATCACAAGACATAGTGTCAAACAAAGATAGAAGATTCAGTAATCAACTATGGAGAGTTTTTTTAAGTAGGTTAGACACAAATTTGAATATGAGTACAACAAAAAAATCCACAAAAAGATGGACAAATAGAAAGGGTCAATTAAATACTTGAAGATAGGCTATCAGCTTACATATCTTCAAACCAAAATGATTGGGAAAAATATTTACCTTATGTTGCATTTTCCTAGAACAATGCCAAGCATTGAGCAACTTAGTATACTCCCTTCATGTTAACATATGACTTCTAGTGAAGGGATTTGTATGTAGTTGGACAACAAAATGAGGAAGTTGAAGCAACCAAAGATCTATTAGAAGATATGAAATTTAAGCTAAAAGTAACTAAATAGAACTTGAGGAAATCCTATTATAGAGCTAAAGTATCTAGAGATCCTACGAGGTGAGATATTTCCCTTTAGGTTCGAGAACAAGTATATTTTAAAGCTCCCAAGAAAACTGAAACTTTGAAAAGAGGACCCTATCCTAAAGAGACTCCAAGATTTTGTGGGCCTTTCAAAGTTCTTAGAAAGGTTGGGGCTTTAGATTAGGAGCTTGAACTTCCAAAGGATTTTCTACTTCACTTAGTATTTCATGTTAGAAGACTGAAGAGAAAACTGGTTGAAAAAGACAATCTTGTATCTCTAGATATAGTGTCACTTTAAAACATCCCTCATGAACTAGTAAAAAAATACTACCCACTCGAGATAAAGTGAAAACGAATCACTTATATAAATAGTTCCTAGTCAAATAGAAGGATGAGAGAGAGGAAAGCGCCATTCGGGAGTGAGTAATTTCCATAAATTAAAGATTTCCCTCTTTTCCAACTTTAAGTTAGAAAAGGGGAAAAGTATACTTAAAGGGGAAAAGTATTTGAGATTGAGTCCATGCTCGACAAGAATGATCATGATGCAATGGGGAATACTCCACTTTACCTTTAGAATTTTTTTTTGGATGAAACTACTAAAGACTGGGGGGGAGGGGAATGTTGTATAATTTGGGACTTGTCCCATGGATTTCAAGGTACAAGAACCTTGGGTTTTTAAAAGAAACCCTTGGGAAATTACGTTTGGAGAACCCTTGGGTTTTATTTACCAACCCATGGGAATCATATTGAAATTGAATGGTATGAACCCTATGTTTTTTATCCTCAGGTGTGCAGCTCTATTAGTAGAATATTTAATGCCACGTCCCCTTCATGGGGTACATACAAGTCTAAATCTCCTCTCTTAAGAAACCATGTGATTTTCAAATGATCCCATGTGATTGTGAGCCCATGTGATTGAATTAGAAATCCATCTCAAGAATCATTTTTGGGAAACTATGTGACCTGGACACATGGAAAGCCTAGACCCCTTGGGCTAGATTTATTTATATGGGTGTAGTTGGATGGGTGGATATGTACTGTCACTCTCACAAGGTGGCAAATATCTTCGAGCTTGAAAGCTTCACAATAGGGATGCTTTGTTTGAAGTGTCCATAGATATGCATGTCATAGCACGCTAGCACAAGCTAGGAAACCAGGGTGTATATTTGAGATGTCGTCTATGTGGTGTTCATATAAATACATGTGTTGACATGCCAATAGAGATTGAGCATGTGATGCATGCATAGGGTGGAGACATTTGTTTTTAGGAATCCATCTAGATGCACGTGGAGGTATGCTGCTATGGGTAAGCGCATAGCATATGCATGTGTAATGTCACTTGTGAAGGGTTCTGAGAGTGGATATCTAGCTCCACTATATACTCTATCATGAGATAGTTTTTTCACCTCGTATGGACCAGGTTATTGTTTTCATCATGAGACGTGTCTCTTTATGCTGAGGGTCTTGCTTATTTGATCCATCATTAGAAGTTGTGGGCTTTTCTCAATATCTTATGGGACTAGAATATGCATTATGTACCCAAAAGGGAGGTATTTAGTGATTTAAAAACTCTTGTCACTTGGTTCCCTTTGTGAGACTTGCCAATCATGCCTAAAAGGGAGTTGTTGAAGCTCTACTTGAAAGAAAGATGTTAGATTTACAACAACTCATGGCATTTGGTTTCCTTTAAAAGTGCTGTCTGTATATATCAAAAGATCATTTATAGATTGAAGGATTGATACTATGCATACTCTAGACCATGGAGAACATGTTGGTGATGTGACGATCATTTGTCTCATGATGTTGAGTGGTCATAGATGGTATAGCCAACAAACATACATATGTAGACATGATCGTTATAATTAGTATATATTATCGAGGATATTTCCCTTGATGTTAGCCCTCCTCGCCCTTTAGTTCTGATGGTGACCTCTTGGCTATTTACAAAAGAACTATTGCCCATGAAAGTATGCTCTTTATCATGCCTGTGGCTTCAACTAATATAGAACTCCTATACAGAGTTGGTTTGGGGCTGTGACTTTCCACACTTGTAATGAAACCATGATAGTATTCAATAGTGGTTGTTGTTTAGTCTATTGATGTTGATATTTCATCGTAAGCTGACCTTATTTCTAGAATTGTTTAGTCTATTGATGTTGATATTTCATCGTGAGCTGACCTTATTTCCATCCTTGATACCTAGAGGTCAAGATTCTTGATCTCTAGAAAACCATTCTTGCATGAAGCAAGAATTGTTATAGAGGGTTTCATAACAAAGAGGATGATTGGTGTGCCTTACAAGTTGGGTCTACCTTCAGAGTTTAGTGACATGGACATGTATCTTGGTCCCATGATACTTTTCTCATTTGGAATCCAAGGCAAGTGTCCTAGCTTAGGATGGCTAACTTGCTTGATAACTTGGACCCGAACATTTTTTTCTAATACCTTTAGAGGAGACATGAGCTTGGAGGGAAGAAGGTTCGGGGGACTCCTTATCTTGAGTATTCAATCAATGGAGGCATCCACTTGAGCCTATCATGATTTTAGAGTAAGTTAGGTTGTTGAAGGATTAGACTTTTGGTGATAACCGAGGAAATTGTTGATGATGATAATTGGAAATAATGGGAGAAGTGTTATGCCCCCAAAACAAAGGACATTGGGGAATAGAAACCTATGTATAAGTTTTCGACCAAGTGCAAATTAGCCACCTAGCGTGAATTGGGCCACATCATCATTTGGGTGTAAAAATAGGACCCATGAGTATATTTGTGGGGCATATACAGACGAGGGGCTGGTGGTATGGGATAATAGTTCCTATGACGAGGGGTTGGTGGTATGGGATAATAGTTCCTAGGAGCTGGCTGCACTCTTCCCTATAGGCTCTGAGGCTTGAGGATGAGCGGATATTGCCTCTGCAGCTAGGAGGCGAGTATAATGTCCTCCCTTCCATTGCTTGTGAATATCATGATAATTGAACAAGTGACACATCCTTTCCTTACTCCGAGGATGAAGAATGATTTTTTTAGGATAATTTTGTACTTGCAGGAGAAGGGCCTCCCATGCACATGGGTCTTTAAAAGCAATAGCAAGGACAAAGAGTTTAAGATTCTATAGCCAAAGACTCAATGTACAAAAAGATAAAGAGAAAGAGCCCATAAGGAGTGGCAGTACTACTCCACTACAGAGTTCTGTTGCGCTTGATGATAACACACCATTGCTTCTATTATCTACAGTTTTAATGGCGTGCTTGAAGAAAACTCACTTGTCCAAGCATCTTCTGTGTGATAGTTTACATGCAAGCTGGAGCACTATACCCCAAGCCGAAGACCTGCTTACTTTAGCTCCTCATAGGACACAACAGGCCGCGTCTTCCCACGTCTGTACTCTTTGAGGTGTCCGCATCGTAACGTTCCTTGTTCCCCATACAAATAATGCGCCTCGTGTTTCATGTTTGTCCAATCAGCTGGTGTTACCTGGTTTCTCAGTTGCATGTTTACGCATACTGCAGAGATCATAGTCCGTTCTGCAAAGTTTTCCGGGCTGTTATGAGGTTCTCGTGAAAAAATTTTGCCTTCTCACTTTCGCCATAGCACTGTAATCTTCCAAGAGGGTCGCGGCATGTGACAGCACACTGGAATACAGAGTACTCCGAGTGCTTCTCTCTAACTTGACATTATTGAACTGAAGTATGCCTTTGGAGAGCTGCTTGATCTTCTTCTTCTTCTTCTCCATGGCAACTGATAAAAATATATGTGCAGAGTGTCTGAGGCATATGGAAGGATTGAACTGTGAGGGAATGCACATGAATACTGATGTGGATCTCGATAGAAGGCACCTCATCCGCAAAAGTCAATGGCAGGGAATGAATCATGACATAGTTTAAGCTCATGGAACGAGAAAGCTCTGATATTTTTCGGCGGAACTTGGAGATGGGTTCGACATCACTCAAAAGTAAAAGAAACGGATCCGTATCCAAGACTCACTTGTCCATACTCCGCTTCTCATTTCGCGTGCAATCCTTGAGCCCCTTTTCTCAGATACACACATCAGATGCAATGTCCGTGCCAGATTTCAATCATGAATCCCGATGTGCTCTATATTTTTCTTTTCTTTTTTTAAATGGAGGTTCCACAAGTGCCTACTCCCGCGAGCTTTAACTTTAAAAAAACAATTGTATTAGCGAATGTGTACAAGTGAATGAGCATAGTATCTGTGGACCCTCTCTATCCACATTTTTTTATAATCCTTCCCTCTGTCTCAGTGCTCACTTACATACAAGAGATATAAGTTCCTGCCAGATCTCAATCCGCAGGCCCAATGTGCCTGCACACGTTCTCTTCTTCCTCGTTTTTTTCTATAATCCTAATTCCCATTCTCTTACTTACATACAACAGATTTTAATATTCAAACTCATTTTGCGCTTCATATACTCCTTTGTCTTTACCTTTTCTGTATAATCCTCATTCATTTTCTCTCGCACAACAGAGACATGCGAGTTCTTAATAGCATTGAAGCCCATTCTGCCCTCTAGATATTCTCTCTCTCTCTCTCTC
>MU262034.1:15000-17500 GCA_020310875.1 Ceratopteris richardii | reverse complement strand
GCCTTTGATGCTTGAAATCCAAGATCATTCAAGAATTTTACAAGCCTATAATTCCAAGCCCTTGGGGCCTGCTTCAACCCATACAAAGCTCTCTTGAGCTTACACACATAATTTGGACTCACTTGATCTTTGAACCCATCTGGTTGCTCCATGTAGACTTCATCTGAAATGTAACCATTCAAGAAAGCATTTTTTACATCTAATTGAGATAACTTCCAACCTTTGCAAGCAGCAATTGCTATGAGTGTCCTAATGGTTGTCATCTTTGCCACAGGACTATAGGTCTCATCATAGTCCACTCCATATGTCTGTGCATACCCTTTCACAACAAGTCTAGCTTTGTACCTAGACACACTTCCATCTGCAAATCTTTTAGTCTTGTAAACCCACTTACATCCAATGATCTTCTGACTATTAGGTTTAGGAACCAAATCCCATGTTTGATTCTCTATCAATGCATCATACTCCTCTTGCATAGCATCTTCCCAATTCTTCTTCCCTTTGGCCTCTTCATATGTAGAAGGGTCTTCATCTGCTTTTACCAAATAAGCATAATCTTTAGTAGTTAGGAATGAAGTGTCATAGCTATACCTTGTAGGTTGCCATTTGTGCCTAGATGACCTCCTAACTTCTGCACTTTTTGAAGTTTCTGGTTCATCACATTCTGGATCAAACCTTGGCCTCTCTTCATATTCAACCTGTACTTCATTGTTCTCACTTTCATCAAGTAATTGAATCTTTGCTTTACCTTTTCTTTGATCCACTACTTCTTCATCATCTGCATGTACATTATATTTACCTGCATACCAAGTACCTTGCTCATCAAATGTAACATCCTTGGATACAATAAATTGCTTTGTGGATGGACTCCACAACCTGTATCCCATTTGCTTATCATCATAACCAATGAATACATACTTTTCTGCCTTAGGCTCCAACTTATGCCTCAATTGAGATGGCACATATGCATATGCCAAGCATCCAAATATTCTGCAATGATCCAAGGTAGGTTTCTTACCCCACCAAGCTTCATATGGTGTCATACCCTGCAAAGCTTTACAAGGCAATCTATTAACCAAATATGTAGCTGTATTAACAGCCTCAGCCCACAAATAATTTGGGCAATTCTTCTCTTTCATCATGGACCTTGCAAACTCAACAAGAGTCCTATTTCTTCTTTCTGCTACCCCATTTTGTTGAGGAGAGTACCTGCAAGTAACTTCTCTCTTTATACCTGCATTCCACAAATAATCATTGAACTCATTTGAAAAATACTCTCCCCCTCCATCTGACCTTAGTCTCTTCAATTTTTGACCTGTAATCCTTTCTGCATATGCATGATAGTGTTTAAATGTATTAAACACTTCTGACTTTTCTTTAATCACATAAATTGTGATCCACCTGGTAGCATCATCAACATATATGACATAATATCTTGAACCATTTATACTAAAGTCCTTTGAAGGACCCCACACATCTGTATGCACCAATTCAAGTCTTTTTGAATACATAAACCCATGCTTGGAATAGGATTGCTTATGAGCCTTACCTAATTGACATGCCTCACATCTGTATGTCATGTGTTGACCTGCAATGTTAGGCATTCCAAGCACTGAATCATTGTTAATCATTTCTTTGATACCTCTTTCATTAAAGTGTCCAAGTCTTTTGTGCCAAAGATCCAATTTTGACACCTTCTGCTCTCCATATGTGAACATAGCATGTCCAACATTTCCTTGTACCTTCAATGTGAAGAGCCTTCCTTCTTTCTTTCCTGCAATAACTTGTTTATACCCTTGACTAGGGTCTTCCACATAAACTCCATCATTGGTGAACCTTACCTCATATCCTTTTTCCACAATTTGACCTACACTGATCAAATTCTTTGGAATTGTGGGAACATAAAGTACCTTACTCAGAAGAGTGCTCCCATCCTTAGCTTTGACTGAACCAATTGACTTTACCTTATGCTTTGTATTATCACCTGTCTGAACTGTATGATTAATTCCATTATGATCTAGATCAGTCATCAAAGCAATATTTCCACTCAAATGATTACTACATCCTGAATCAATATAAAACACTCTCATGTCCTCATGTGAGGTTTCACATGTATTCATAATGAGAGTCGAGTCCTCCTTTTGATCTGATGCATAGTTGTAGTAGGTGTTATTATAGGATTGATTTTGGAAGCTTCTTCCTCCACCTCTTCCAAAAGAATTCCTGCCACCTCTACCTCTGAAGTTTCCTCTCTGAAATCTACCACCTCTTGCTCTTTGATTAAAGTTCTGATAATTACCATTGTTTTGATTATTATGCCAACAATCATGAGATAGATGATTGGTCTTACCACATATCCAACAAGCTCTTGCATTCTCTTTGTTGTTTCTGCCTCTTCCTCTACTTCTGCCATTTCCTCTTCCTCTTATGAAGTTTGCTTGGTTTGAAGTACCTTCTTCTTCACCTGATTGTTGTTTCCCTTTGTTGGCTTTCTTCTTGT
>MU262034.1:0-10000 GCA_020310875.1 Ceratopteris richardii | reverse complement strand
ACTCTATAAAGATTGAAGAATTCATTATACAGGTGAAGAAACGATTGGAGATTCTCTTCAGATAGAGAAATTGGATAGAGAGAACTATCCAACATGGTCAATGAGGATGGAAGCTCATCTAATGAGCAAAGACTTGATAGGTTATATTACAGGTGAAGAAGAAAAGCCTCAATTCAGAGATCCTACTGTTCCAACAAGGGAGGAATTATCAGATTTGAAGAATTGGATGAAGAAAGATGCTCAAGCTAGGAGCATTATCTATATGGCAGTCAATGATTACTTGCTACCTCACATTAGAGGTCTTGAAAGTGCACGTGATATATAATATGCTTTGGAGGAGCATTTCCAAATACCACAAAGTCTAGGAAGGCATCCTTGTGGGCAGAATTTACTACATTCAAGAAGAAGGCCTCTCAATCCATCTCAGATTATGTAACCAGAATGAAGGACATTGCAGATGCATTAGGAGTTGTTTGTTGATGTATGAAACACCACAAGAAATGAATTAATGTGACACTAGAACACCTCTATGGTCACCATTAACTCATTGCCACTCCAAACTTTGAGAAATGATAGCCTAAAGTGAGAACTTTGCTTCTACAGAAATTCCTAGTCACCGAAATGACATACCTTCAGTATTTTGCTAATTTCTCCTAGTTCAAATATTATTTTCCCAAGATATTTTATAGGCTGAATTTACAAGAGTAGAGCTTTCCAAGAAGCTATTATATGCCTGAGATAGATCTCTAGAACTCAAGTTATGGCCTTCACAAGATGACCCTATATGACTTACTAAAACTAGAAATCTTGCCTCCTTTAGTAATTCTGAGTGTCTAAAAATAAAAATTCGATGCCTAGCATCGAATTTCAGCCAAAGTCGATGCCGGGCATCGACTTTGAGCTTTTTTAGCCTCTTTTTCTGCACCAAAAATACCCTCTTTTACACACACATGAGTAAGACCACTTGTATGCTAGAAGTCGATGCCAGGCATCGACTTTATGCTGAAAGTCGATGCCAGGCTTAGAGTTGCTCCACAAATCTCATGTTTTTAAAAAATTCAACAACAGGTAACACACAGAGAATGAAAATAATGACTTATCCGCACAAACTCGATGCGAGGGATCGAATTGCTTGAAAAACTTGAACTTTTGAATTCATCACACAGTAGGCAAGCATGGAGATGATGGAGAGAGACTCATACACAGAACTTTACTCAGTTCTTTCTCACAGCTATGAGAACTCAGAAGTTTTACAGATGCTTTCTCACTTAGAGAAGCCCGACTATACTCAGTCGTATAAAATGAACTCCTTCTCTCTTTCTATCACTCTCTTCCACTTCTTCTCTCTCTCTCTCTCCACGTCAGTTAATACAAACTAACTTATATAGATTTTCTCATTCCCGTGACTTTTTTTTAAAAACTTCTAGAACTAAAGTGAACTAACTTTACAAGTATAATACACTTGTGAGTTTGTCCCTTCACATAGGCATGTGGTTTTCTTCTAAAGCTTTGACCTTCAAATATATGTCCAATTAGTGATTGTTCCTCCAACAGCTCCCCCTCAATCATTAATTGACATTCTCTCTTTTTTCATATCATCTTCTTTTCTTTTACTCCTGCCATGCTTTTGAATCTGCTGGTCTTCACACCATCCAAGCTCTTTGTCATTATGTCTGCTAATTGATCTTTAGTAGAAATATACTCCACTTCAATTTCTTTCTCCATTACCTTTTCTCTGAGAAAATGATACTGTATCTCTATGTGCTTTGTCCTTGCATGAAAAACTGGATTTGCTGCAAGATAAAGTGAACTCATATTATCTCCATGTATTGTAGGTGTACCTTGATCAATGCCTAAGCTCTTGAACAATGTCTGCATCCATATGACCTCCTTAGCTGCTTCCACAAGTCCTTTGTACTCAGCTTCAGTTGATGATAATGCTACTGTATGTTGTTTCTTTGAACACCAACTTACAAGCTTATCACCAATGTATATCATGTAACCATGAGTTGATCTTCTGTCATCCTGATTACCTGCCCAGTCTGAGTCACTATAGGCTCTCAACTTCAAATCTGATGTAAAAGGATAATATAATCCTTCCTTTATAGTTCCTTTGATATATCTGAGAACTCTTTGACCTGCAATCCAATGTGGGTCCTTTGGACAATGCATGAATTGTGACAAAACTCCCATTGCATAACTAAGATCAGGTCTTGTTAGTGTAGCATAAATCAAACTACCCACAAGAGATTGATACTTCCTCATATCTTTGTATTCTGCACCATCATATTTACTGAGCTTGTGATTAACTTCAAGTGGAGTTGAAGCTTCTCTGCAATTTTCCATATCAAACTTCCTCAATAGATTCAGAAGATACCTTTCTTGTGATACATATATGCCATGATATGTATAAGTGACTTCCATTCCAAGAAAGTATGATAACTTTCCTAGATCACTGATCTTGAATCCTTTTTCAAGTAATCTCTTTACCTCCTTGATTCCTTCATCTGAAGTACCTGTGATTATAATGTCATCTACATAAATACAAATGTAGATTGTACCTTCCTCTGTTCTTTTGATAAGTAGACTTGAATCTTCTTTTGAACTTTGATATCCAAGATCATTGAGATACTTCACCAGTCTATAGTTCCAAGCTCTTGGAGCTTGCTTCAATCCATACAATTCTCTTCTCAACCTGCAAACAAAATTTGGATACCTGGAATCTATAGACCCTTGAGGTTGTTCCATGTATACCTCATCTGATATGTATCCATTCAAGAATGCATTCTTTATATCCAATTGACTTAGGGTCCATCCTTTTGAAGCTGCAATAGCAATGATTGTCCTTATAGTTGACATCTTAGCTACATGACTAAATGTCTCATCATAATATATGCCATAGGTTTGGGCATAGCCTTTCACCACCAATCTAGCTTTGTATCTGGCTATACTTCCATCTGCAAGCTTCTTCACTTTATAAACCCATTTATTTCCAATTACTTTCTTACCATTTGGTTTAGGAACAAGTTCCCATGTCTTGTTCTCCTCCAGTGCATTGAACTCTTCCTTCATTGCTTCTTCCCATTGCTTCTTACCTTTAGCTTCATCATAGTTCTGGGGTTCTTCATCATCTTTGACCATATATGCATAGTTCTTCTGAGTTATGTAAGAAGTATCATAAGAATACCTTTCTGGTTGTCTTCTAGTCCTGCTTGACCTTCTTGGTTCACATTCTTCATATGTGTTTGGATACAACTCTTCATCAAATATACGAGCTTCTTCATTTCTTCTTGTTAATCCACTTCTGGATGTACTTGCTTGTATATAGTCTTCATCTCTATTCACCTGCACAATTGATTTTCCTTTCTCACATCTTCTTACCTCTTCTTCAAATTCT
This sequence comes from Ceratopteris richardii, assembly GCA_020310875.1. NCBI lineage: Eukaryota > Viridiplantae > Streptophyta > Polypodiopsida > Polypodiales > Pteridaceae > Ceratopteris > Ceratopteris richardii. Next base: position 6,603 of record MU262034.1, on the reverse strand, counting down.
TCAGCTGTATGACTTTGATCTGCATACCAACTTTTCTGTTCATCAAATGTAACATCTCTAGAAACAAGAAATTGTTTGGTTAGAGGATTCCACAATCTGTAACCCATCTGCTTTTCATTATAACCAATGAACACATATTTTTCTGCCTTTGGTTCAAGTTTATGCCTAAGCTGTGATGGCACATAAGCATATGCAATTGATCCAAACACTCTACAATGATCTAGTGTTGGTTTCTTACCCCACCAAACTTCATATGGAGTCATTCCATTCAGAGCTGCACATGGTAATCTATTCACAAGATATGTGGCTGTATTTACAGCCTCAGCCCAAAGATAATTTGGACAGTTCTTCTCCTTTAGCATAGCTCTAGCAAACTCAACCAAAGTCCTGTTCCTTCTTTCTGCTACACCATTTTGTTGTGGTGTATACCTGCAAGTTATTTCTCTCTTAATACCTGCATTCCAAAGATAATCATTGAACTCTTGGGAGAAGTATTCTCCCCCTCCATCAGACCTCAGTCTCTTAAGCTTTTTACCTGTGACTCTCTCTGCATATGCATGAAAATGCTTGAAGGCTCCAAACACTTCTGATCTTTCCTTTAAAACATATAATGTTATCCATCTTGTAGCATCATCAATGAAAAGAACATAATACCTTGAGCCACTAATAGATCCTTCTTTTGTTGGTCCCCATACATCTGTATGAATGAGCTCTAGTAATCCATCATGTTTGAATCCTTTCTTCTGAAATGGTAACCTATGTGCTTTACCCATTTGACATGCTTCACATTTATAAACCATATGTTGATTCTGCACATTTGGTAATCCTAGTACAGACTGATTAGCAACCATAGATTTAATTCCTCTTTCATTAAAGTGACCTAATCTCTTATGCCAGAGATCAAGTTCTGTAATCACTGCTTCACCATGTGTGAGCAAAGCTTGACCAATGTTCCCTTGCACTCTTAAAGTAAAGAGTCTACCTTCTTTCTTACCAGAGAGAATTTGATTATATCCATTCTCTGGATCTTCCACAAATACTCCTTCATTTGTAAACCTGACCTGAAAACCTTTTTCAACTATCTGTCCCACACTAATCAAGTTTTTAGGTATTGTAGGAACATACAAAACATTGATTAGCAAATCTGCTCCACTCTTGCATTTCACTTTTCCAATTGAATGTACGCTATGTCTTGTATTATCACCTGTTTGAACTGTATGACTAGAAATGCCTTTTTCCAATTCTGACATCAATTCTATGTTTCCTGACAAATGATTAGAACATCCAGAGTCAATGTAAAATACCTTTAGATCTTCTTTGTCTGATGTGCTGATTGAATTCATCAACAATGATGTATGACTTTCATTCTGTGTGTCATTTGCATAGTTATAGTAGGTGGTGTTGTAGGATTGATTCTGTCCCCAACTTCTTCCTCCACCTCTACCATAGCCTCCTCTTTGACTTTGTCTACCTCTTTGAAAATTACTTTGATATCTTCCACCTCGGCCTCTACTATTGTTGTTTTGATTCTGGTTTGATCCTTGTTGGTTGTGCCAACAGTCATGAGCCAAATGATTACTCAATCCACAGATCCAGCAAGCCTTCTTGTTGTTATTTTGATTACCTCTTCCTCTTCCAAAAAACCTTGGTCTTCCTCTGCCAGTGCCTTTACCTCTTGCATAATAAGCTTGAGAACTAGACTCCTCTTCATCCTTTGCTTTACCTTTATCTCCTTTCTTCTTGTTCTTCATGTACATTGCAGAACTTTGTCCTTTATCTCCATCTCCCTTCAAGTCTTGCTCATATGTGAGCCTCAAACCAAGCAACTGGTTCAAATCTGGAACATAATGATTTAATGAAAGTTCTGTTGATAAGACAAAAGGTTTCCACCTTTCATTTCCTCTCAAACCTGCAAGTAGCTGAGCAATCAATCTGTGATCCTCAACATCTTCATCTATGGATCCAAGACTATCTGCAAGATCCTTCATCTTAGTGACATAATCACTAATGGTTTGACTTGGCTTCTTCTTGAATGTTGTAAACTCTGACCATAGACTTGATTTCCGTGCTTTGGTAGTACTTTGGAAATGATACTCCAATGCATTCCATATATCTTCAGATGATTCCAATCCTCTGATGTGTGGTAGCAAATGATCAGAGATTGTATTGTAGATGTAGGCTTTTGCACTTGCATCCTTCTTCTGCCAATGCTTTAAAGCATCAAGTTCTTCTTTCTTTGGTCGGCTTTCATCTTCAAATACTGGCTTCTCTTCTTCACTTGTAACATATATCATGAGATCCTTACTCATAAGTAAGGCTTCCATTCTCATTACCCATGCGGGGTAATTATCTCTGACGAGTTTGTCAATGGAGATATGATCTGCCATACTCCTTTCCTTCTGCTACAACCTGTGAGCTTAAAGGATAAAGAATAATACCTTTTGGAGTTCTTTGTGTATGAAGATACTTTTGAAGTAACCTTTTGATGCCTTGTGTCTTCAAATGCTTCACCTTTCAAACTTTAATGGAAAACTTCCAAAACTTCTCGTACCTTTGTCGCCTTCTGCTCTTTAGGACCTTTCTGCTCTGATACCACTTGTTGATGTATGAAACACCACAAGAAATGAATTAATGTGACACTAGAACACCTCTATGGTCACCATTAGCTCATTGCCACTCCAAACTTTGAGAAATGATAGCCTAAAGTGAGAACTTTGCTTCTACAGAAATTCCTAGTCACCTAAATGACATACCTTCAGTATTTTGCTAATTTCTCCTAGCTCAAATATTATTTCTCCAAGATATTTTATAGGCTGAAACTAAAAGAGTAGAGATTTCCAACAAGTTATGATATGCTTGAAACGAATCTCTAGAACTCAAGTTATGGCCTTCACAAGATGACCCTATATGACTTGCTAAAACTGGAAATCTTGCCTCCTTTAGTAATTCTGAGTGTCTAAAAATAAACATTTGATGCCTAGCATCGAATTTCAGCCAAAGTCGATGCCGGGCATCGACTTTGAGCTTTTTTAGCCTCTTTTTCTGCACCAGAAATACCCTCTTTTACACACACATGAGTAAGACCACTTGTATGCTAGAAGTCGATGCTAGGCATCAACTTTATGCTGAAAGTCGATGCCAGGCATCGAGTTGCTCCACAAATCTCATGTTTTTAAAATATTCAACAATAGGTAACACACAGAGAATGAAAATAATGACTTATCAGCACAAACTCGATGCCAGGCATCGAATTGCTTGAAAAACTTGAACTTTTGAATTCATCACACAGTAGGCAAGCATGGAGATGATGGAGAGAGACTCATACACAGAACTTTACTCAGTTCTTTCTCACAGCTATGAAAACTCAGAAGTTTTATAGATGCTTTCTCACTCAGAGAAGCCCAACTATACTCAGTCGTATAAAATGAACTCCTTCTCTCTTTCTATCACTCTCTTCCACTTCTTCTCTCTCTCTCTCTCTCTCTCTCCGCGTCAGTTAATACAAACTAACTTATATAGATTTTCTCATTCCCGTGACTTTTTTTAAAAAACTTCTAGAACTAAAGTGAACTAACTTTACAAGTATAATACACTTGTGAATTTGTCCCTTCACATAGGCATGTGATTTTCTTCTAAAGCTTTGACCTTCAAATATATGTCCAAGTAGTGATTGTTTCTCCAACACTATTGATGAAGACATTGAGGAAGATAAATTGGTAAGGCAAATCCTCACAGGTTTGAGAGGTGATGACAAATGGAAGCCATTCATTCTGTCTACTGAATTATCACTTGATCATTTTACTCCTGACCTAAATCAATTGCTAGGGCATATGTTAACCTTTGAGCAGGATGTCAAAGGTGAAGGTGACAAGAGTACAAGTCATGCAATGTACTCAAAGGATAAGAAGAAAAATAGCAAAGGAAAACAACAAGCAAATGAAGATGAAGGCACAACTAGTCAAGCCAACTTCCTAAGAGGAAGAGGAGGTGGCAAAGGTAGAGGAAGAGGCAGGAATAATAAAGATGGAGTCAAAGCTTGCTGGATTTGTGGTAAGACAAATCACTTAGCTAATGATTGTTGGCATAATAATCAAAGTAATGGTAGATATAATCGGAATTTAATTCAAGAGGAAGAGGTGGCAGAAATCAAAGAGGTAATTTCAAAGGAAGAGGTAGTAGGGGTTACTTTGGAAGAAATGCAGGTAGAGGATTCCAAATTCAACAATACAATAATATCTACTACAATTATGCTTCAGATCAGAAGTCAACATTGATAATGATGGCAACTTGTGAAAGGCAAAGTGAAGACCAAAGAGTCTTCTACATTGACTCAGGGTGTAGCAATCACCTGAGTGGTAACATAGCATTGATGACTGATTTGGAAAATAAGGTATCTAATCATGTTGTTCAAACAGGTGACAATACAAAGCATAATGTGAAGTCAATTGGATCAGTGAAGGCCAAGGATGGAAGTACTCTCTTGAGTAAGGTCTTATATGTTCCTACAATTCCTAAGAATCTGATAAGTGTAGGACAAATTGTTGAAAAAGGTTATGAAGTTAGATTCACTAATGAAGGAGTGTTTGTGGAAGACCCTAGCAATGGGTATAAACAAATTGTTTCAGGGAAGAAAGAAGGAAGGTTGTTCACATTGAAGATTCAAGGTAATGTTGGTCATGACTTGTTCACTTATGGAGGACATAAGATCTCTGAGTTAGATCTTTGGCACAAGAGGCTTGGACACTTCAATGAAAGAGGTATCAAAGATTTGATTAACAATGGTTCAGTGCTTGGATTGCCTAATGTTGCAGGTCAACATATGACATACAAATGTGAGGCATCTCAATTAGGTAAGTCTCATAAGCAATCTTACTCCAAGCATGGTTTCATGTATTCAGAGAAGCTTGAGTTGGTACACACAGATGTGTGGGGACCATCAAAGGATTTCACTATCAATGGTTCCAGGTACTATGTGATTTATGTTGATGATGCTACCAGATGGATCACTATCTATGTGATCAAAGATAAGTCAGAAGTGTTTAATACATTTAAACACTATCATGCATATGCAAAAAGAATTACAGGTCATAAATTGAAGAGACTAAGGTCAGATGGAGGGGGAGAGTATTTCTCTAATGAGTTCAGTGATTACTTATGGAATGCAGGTATAAAAAGGGAAATCACTTGCAGGTACTCTCCTCAACAAAATGGTGTAGTAGAGAGAAGAAATAGAACTCTTGTTGAGTTTGCAAGGTCAATGATGAAGGAGAAAAATTGCCCAAATTATTTGTGGGCTGAGGCTGTAAATACAGCTACTTATTTGGTCAATAGGCTACCATGTAAAGCTTTGCAGGGTATGACACCATATGAGGCATGGTGGGGTAAGAGACCTACTTTGGATCATTGCAAAGTATTTGGATGTTTGGCATATGCATATGTGCCATCACAATTAAGACACAAGTTAGAACCTAAAGCTGAAAAGTATGTATTCATTGGTTATGATGATAAACAGATGGGATATAGGTTGTGGAGTCCATCCACAAAACAATTTCTTGTATCAAAAGATGTTACATTTGATGAGCAAGGTACTTGGTATGCAGGTACAATCAATATTAATACAGGTGATGAAGAAGTTGTGAGTCAAAAGAAGGGTAAAACAAAGGTTCAGATATTTGATGAAGAGGAGAATAATGAAGTGCAGGTTGAAGTTGAAGAAATGCCAAGATTTGACCCTGAGTGTGAAGAACCAGAAACTTCAAGGAGTGGAGAACTCAGAAGGTCATCAAGACACAAGTGGCAACCTACAAGTTATAGCTATGATACTTCTTTTTTGGCTACCAAAGATTATGCTTACATGATAAAGGCAGATGAAGATCCTTCCACATATGAAGAGGCAAAAGGTAAGGAAAATTGGAAGAAAGCTATGAAGGAAGAATATGATGCATTAATGGAGAATCAAACATGGAATTTGGTTCCTAAACCAACTAGTCAGAAGATCATTGGATGCAAATGGGTCTACAAGACTAAGAGGTTTGCAGATGGAAGTGTGTCTAGGTATAAAGCTAGACTTGTTGTGAAAGGGTTTCCTCAAACATATGGTATTGATTATGATGAGACCTATAGTCCTGTGGCAAAGATGACAACCATCAGGACACTCATAGCTATTGCTGCATGTAAAGGTTGGAAATTATGTCAATTAGATGTGAAGAATGCTTTTTTAAATGGTTACATTCGGATGATGTTTTCATGGAGCAACCTCAAGGATTCAGAGATAGAAGGTATCCAGATCATGTATGTAAGCTCAAGAGAGCTTTGTATGGGTTGAAGCAGGCCCCAAGGGCATGGAATTATAGACTTGTGAAGTTCTTGAAAGAACTTGGATTTCAAGTATCTAAAGCAGATAGTAGCTTGCTTGTTAAAGCAAGTGATGGTGGGGTTCATTTACATGTGCATATATGTTGATGATATAATTCTTACAGGTACAGATGAGAAAGGCATTCAAAGCCTAAAGAAGCAAATGGAGAAAGAGTTCAAAATCAGTGATTTGGTAGACCTTGTCATATTTCTTGGGCATGGAGATTTCATACACTCAACATGGAGTGT
>MU262033.1:40000-80530 GCA_020310875.1 Ceratopteris richardii | reverse complement strand
CTATGATAAAAATTATGATAAACAATATAAGTTTTTCTTTACCAGTATTATGATGATGATTATGATAAAATTTATGATGCATATGATTGATGATAAAAATTTATTTTTTTATAGCTTCTAGTTTATGATTACTAACAAGATTTGAAGATGAGAGAAGTAATAAGTTGAAGATTTGTTATGAAAAATTTATTTGAAGATGAAGAGAAGATGAAACATGATAATTAGGTGAAATAATTCTAATTGTTATTAAATCTAATATAATTTTTTTATGCATTTTATAATTAGAAAATGTTTTCTTTCTGATATAAAAGGAAATTTATTAAAATTATGTAGATAATGAAAAAGAAATTAAAGTAGGAATATGTATGTAAGTTGAAGGTCCAATTTAGGGAACTTATAATGTGTTGTGAGGATAAGAGAGTGGAAAACTGATCTGTGACCCTCAGTAAAGGTAATGTTACTTTATACAAGTAGACTTCTTTATTTTCTGAAACCGTTTAGCAAATGAGATCCTAGTTCTGACTGTAGCATGCTTCTAGATCATGAGCTCTAACTAGGGGTTAAGCCTTTTTCCTTAAAAAAAAGTTGTGAAGAAAGAAAAATGAATACATCAAGCAGTACCTTAATGGCTGCTGCAAGATGGAAAATAAAAAGAAAAGAAGAAAAAGAAAAAATAAAAACAAAGAAAAAGAAAAAGAAAAATTATGATGCAGTTGTGGTCTTGAAATCACTTCTGAAATGTATTGCGGGCTATATGAGATAGAGGTCTGCTACAGAAGAATTAGTTAGATGTATCTTATGGCAGAGAACTAAGAGATAGAAGATAGAATACATATATAAATTAAATCTTACTTGTGAACAGGATTAATGGAATGGTAAATATCGGGACTATCTAAATGACTATTATAGGATTTTTCAAGTTTTTCTTTTAACTATATGCATTGAAAAAAATGATTTCTTGATCACATTTACATAATTTTATGAATTTTCTTTAGTATCAATAACAGAATTAGAATTTAGAAGCATTTTTCATCATCTTATTTAAAGTCAATTTATAAGATTTTCCAAAGAATTTGATGCTGCTTTCCATGATCTGTAGGTTGGCCCATCGAGAGGATGTGCTCGTTTGGTGGGGGCACATGTCCGAGGGATTTCCACATCCCAATAAACATTCAGAATATTAAATTTTTTTGATTTCAAGATGGTTAACTTTTATCTCTCTCGAATCTTTTTGATGCATTTCTTTAACATGACTAAATTATTTTTAGTACCTGTAGATAGAAAAACAATGAAGATGTTATGTGATCGTGCATCCACCATATGAATACTTTATGTTTATGACCATTTAAACTTAGTTGTCTAAGTGGTTTTGTGTAGGGTATGTTATGAACTATCATATGAATATGAACCAAACATAATTGTGTTAATATGATAGGAAAGAATTTGATTATGATGGTTTTATATTTAAGTATGCGTCTTGTGATGGTTGGAATGTGCATGATATACTTTTGGTGCTCCTGATAAAAAAGATACTTATTGGCTTGAATTGGGTCCATTTTCAAATGATACAGAATCGAATCAATCTTGAAGATTCAAGGTATATTTGAATCCATGGCTTGCACAATTTTGTGTACCATGATACATCTAAGTCTTATTGTTTGCCTCAATATTTTACTTTTTAACTCCAAAATATGTGAGATCTCCAGTAAAATATGTATGTATGATTATAAGGAACATAGGACATGAGTGTGATATGTGTTCATGTAATAGTGAATGTGTGATTTAAATACGTCAAAGGCGATGTGATATATTGAAATGATAAAAATATTTATATAATTTATACTTCAAACTTAGAACCTACGGTAAAATGATATTAATAAACAAAAAAAAAACTTAAGAATAATAGACTATATGTGACAGTACCGAATTACGTGAGTATGAGGGAGAGGAATTGAAATGCGAGTTCATGTGTGAGTTAAGAAAAGTGTGCATGGGGATTGAAGATGAGTTCACATGAGCAAGAGAATGTACATCGAAGAGTTATGAGGAAGTTTAATATACGCGTGCATATGTACATCGAAGAGTTATGAGGAAGTTTGATATACGCGTGCATGCTTACCTGTATATATAAATATGTATGATTATGAATGGTTTTTCTTCATGGTATTTTTTTTTTTAGGTGTGTACAGAGCCGAGAGAGAGAGAGAGAGAGAGAGAGAGAGAGAGAGAGAGAGAGGGCAGCATCGAAGGCCTTTGAAGCTCTGAGTTTATACGCAACATTAGGGTCAAGTTGGATGAGAGATTCCATTGCACCTTCATTTATTGGAGCTTCCATCTCTAACGTAGCGTATTGCATACAGTAACGGAGGCTAAACGCCTTCATAAAGAATGTTCATGCATGCTAACACATCAGCTATTGTATATGAGTCTTATTACAAATACGTGATCATTAGTTAATGGATCCTCAATTTTACCACAGAAAACGTTGGCAGCCAGAATCTTATAACGTGTGTGCGTGCTAGAAAACGATACTGAACTAGCAACCAACTGGCAAGGATCTCTCTTGCTTTTCTCATGAAAGTAGCTACCTACATATGTACTTCTACAAGAAGAGATAGAAGAAGCAGGCAGCTATGGCTTCAAATCGAGCATTAGCGCAGAGATGGTTATTGGGACAGAGATAGATATGTAAGGTTCGCGAATTCCTCCATTGTTAGTTTGGCTCTAGCAAATGTCAGGATAACAGTCTTCTTGTCTACACTTGAGAATGGGCACAACAACATTTGTTGGTGCTTCACTTTGCTTTCTTTGCCAATTTGATTCCAATGGGATTTGTCTCTAAGATTCAGTGCATCTGAGAACAGGTAGATAAATAAAACTTGTTCATTTTCACAACGAGAAGAACAAGGTTCTAAAAGAAGAAATGAAAAGTGCATGCATCAGAGAGAGAGAGAGATAAAATTTTTAGCATCCGAAATGAGACGGTGAAAATATTTCATGGGTAGTATAAATACAGAGGAAGATAAGAGCACGATTTTCTTTTCTCCGCATAGTATGCAGTGTTCATTTGAATATTATGATCCATTTTATATGATTTAGTTATCTCAAATTTAGAGATCAGAGCTTTTTCTACTCTGCAAGAAATCTTCGAGGTGATATGCAGCTTTAGGCTTGATAATGAAAGAATCTGTAGATGAACCTGGAGGATAAACTGTCAACAATAACATCTCAAAGAAGTATAGAAATGACTCCCATAAATGTGCTAGGAGAGGAGAAACACAGAAGCACCTGCTAAGTGGAATAAAGATTCAGCAAAGTTAAGAAGATTCAGCTTAAACAATTGCACTGCATTATTTTTGCATAGACCATGCAGAATTGCCGTATATTTCTAACAAGATGTACGAAGAAAAGAGGAGTTGACGGTGATGGTGCTTAATAACGTAAATTCTGAGAAATATCAGAGGAACATAATCAAAACCTAGACAAGTTTTGAATCATGAAGCTCTTGAACATCTGCATCTTAATCCATGATCATCAGTTCAGTTCTAGCATACTGAAATTCTTGTGATTGCACTGTTCCCTGTGGATGATTCGACAACACTCATCAATCGCTCATCCGACATCAAGGCACGCGTTCGCTCTCTGATATCAAATCTTTGATATCCTTTTGCAATGACCATCGGTTTATCTACAAGCTATGATCATGACTTATGGCCGATGTCAACAACAATAGTTTTGTCTCATCATCTTTACTAAGGTATTATCTAAATCAAAGTACAAGTATTGAGATCCAAATCTGTAGTGTTCTGACATAAAATTGCTACTGTTCTACACTTCTTCTATGCAACTTCATCTCGCTCATATATCTAACGTACAACGATGAATTGCACTGTTGCTAGAAGTTTTATGATTGGTAAGAATTAGGGATGACTGTGATCTACTCTGATGACCTCAAACACCATCCTCATACATCTGACAAGTTTTATTCTCTCACGGAAATGAAACATTGACTGTATATTCTATTGAAAAGATTTTTGACAGAGTATTCTTGCCAAAGCATCATAGTGTCACATGTCAGAGTTTGTTGAGCTAGCGTTGATGATTGTTTCTTCTTAATCAACGAGCGATCTCTAGGAGTCATCTTTGTGAGAATCGGCATGTTGAAGAACTTGATATGAATTCAAATATTATACGACATGATCCCTGTGAAATAAATTATTTGTGCAACTATTCTGTTATATATAAGGATTTATCTACCCTTTACGGAAACTATTTGTGATTGCTCTTTGTAGGTTTGGGCTAGAATCTCCCTACTCATATTGTGCTGATAGTTTGCTGTTTGCTTCACCATATACATCCGAAAACATTTTCAAAGATACGTTATCGTGTGTCTGATTAACCTTTGCTATGACGCATTAGAATCGAGTGTATGAGAAGCTGTGGATGCGCTATTTTCTTACATGATATTGATTCCCTAGAAATAGTATGAAGTTGTGTTGTTCTAATTTCATATACTTTAGAGCCAATGTACAATTTCTTCACAAACGTCTAAGTTTCCAAGTGTGATGTTAATACGGTATTAAGATTCACAATAAAGAGAGAAAAGATAATAAGAAACGTGAAAAAGGATTTGGGTTAAGCTTTTTGGTTGTCGAATCTCTTTTGCAATTGACATACATGCTCTTTTGTGAGCATTCGAAGGTTTATGAAAAATATTTTTAAAGGTTAGTCATGTGAAAGATATATTTCTCCAAGTAGTTTTAATCAATCAAATAGGATCGTTGAATTTCCTCCAAAAGAACAAATCAATTACCCTGAGGTTTCGTTTCCATACGTTTGACTTCGTTTGCACTAGAGCTTGCTTCAAGCACCCGACGTGTGCCAAAATTCCAACGGTTGGCTTGATCCACCAACCATCACTTTCGCTCCTACAACATGCGTTTTTACTTTCTCCCTAATAAAAAAAAGTAAGTTATGAATGATCACACGAGTTTTTACTTTCTTCCTTATTCAAAAAGTAAATTATGAATTATACCTATAAGAAGCTGATGAAGTCGTTGATAATCACAACTATGAAGATCTAGGAGAAATACTAGATTTGCTTTCAAATGAGAAAGAAAAAAGTTTTGTTTGATTTACATTATGATAAATGGATAAGTATGTTTTGAAATTTTATAGGAAAATACTTCCATATGATGAATAGGTACGGATGATGACCCATGAAGAGTTCAAGAGCCATAAATGGTTAAAAATAACTTTATGAGAGATTGCTAGTGAAAAAAGCTATGTAAAAAAAAGTATTTTTGGGTGCTAAAGTTTGATTATTCTATGAAAGAGGACAAATTCTTGAAGGACATTCCTCACGTGGAAGAGCAAATAAAATTTGAGTGATTAGAGGGAATTATTGAGTGATGACATATTTGCATTATAGACTTCTTTTCTATTCTCCATTTTTTTGCACCATGAAGTTTATATTTGCAGTCCAAGTATGCATGTGAATAATGTAAAGAGCACATAAGGTTTTTCATCCTTAGGTGCACGACTACTTGCACATATCTTCAATGTAGTTAGAAACATGATGAAATTGTTTGGAATAGAGTTAAAGTTTCAAGATGAAACCTTTTCATGAAATGCTCTTACCTTGTCTATGCACCATTAATTGTTACCGATGCATGAAGAGTCTGCATGATAAGGTCGCATTACATGACCTTGCATTGAGGCATGAACTGAGGTGTATCCATCCACATAAGAGAGATTGTAACGATTTATGTATTTTCACATTGAATGTATGAAAGAGAGAGCACATCCTTGACAATAGATGATATTCCCTTCTTATTTGCATCATATTCTTTATATATGCATCTTAAGTATGCATCCAATAGGGCTACATTATATTGCCATGCATAGACACTTACCTTCCGATCCCATGCACATAAAAAATCAAGTAACTTGAAATTTCAAGATGATTTATTTTTGAAGCAACAAGTTATTTGGCCCATCGAGGATGCTGTGTAGGTTTGATGGGCGTGAATGTCATAGAGATTCTCATCTCTACTCTTACCTTTACTTGCTCCAAATCAAAACATTGTTTGGAGCAAACAACGAGGCAATTAAGGAGGTTTTTCGATGCAAAGAATGGTCTATATGCCTCTTTGATGCAGGGCTAGGCTGCAAGATGCACAATTAACCTTCAATGGGACAAGAGACATGATTTTTTTTTTATGAGGGCCTTATGAAGTGGCCATTTGCACTTATACAAGCTCAAAAGTTCTTGTAGAGCTATCATGAGCTATCATGTGTAAAGGTTTTGTGCTATTAATAAGAAGGAATGCGCTACATGGAGATATCTAAATCAACAGATAACAATTGGATCTACAATTTCTTTCATCAATTGAACCATTCAATCAATTGAGCCTGAATCTATCATAGTGCATGCTTTTTTTTTGGGTCCATCTCTATCTTTAGATAAAAGGTGCTTTCAATGGAGCATGCAATCATAAAACAAAAAGAGGAAAAAGAAGGCATCACTTTTGATTGACTTTGGCTGTGGAATGGCCTTCATGGGCCTACAATAAAAAAGATTCGGCTTTGGTATGCATGGCTTGTCAGGGAAAGGCAGAAGAGGACGTCTTCCATATTTAGCGGAGTTGGTGAGTTGCTTTGGGGGGGGGGGGGGGGCTTGCTTCCGTCACGACCAAGGGGTGGAGTCTGCTCTCTATAGCTGCACGCTCATGAGTGGTGTTTGGAGTCTCCATCCTCCATCAGCTAAAACCCCATCTCAGTGCATAGTGGGCAAACATATGGGTGACTTGGAATTTTGAAATGGAACACGTTGTTAACAAAAGAGCTAGACACACCCATAGTTGTGTACTCCTCAATGTTTAGGGAAACCCTCAGTAGCACGCCAATGTTCTGCTTAACTCAACATAAGTGGATCTGTACAAGCCATTATTTGCGAATACGTGTGGATTTTTACAACTTTGAATTGACCTTGAGATGAGTTAGGACACCGAATTCTAAGATCTGATGCTTTGATGAACTTCTTGGATTGTAAAAGTTCTTCTGATCATGTCTCTCTAATGCTTTCAACACGCATTTGCTAATTCTCTCTCCATAAGCTATTGTTTTTAGCACAAACATACAAAAAAAAAGTCAGTTTTATTGTCAAGGGCCGACTCGAACTGGATCGAAAGGGTCGTTTGCAAGAGAAGCTCATGGACTATATACATCACTAACATGAAGGTCAACGGAAGTATTAAGGATCTCCGCCTATTTTGACTTGTTTTCTTTAATTGAATTACTATCTATTGAGGATAACAGATATCAAGGTTCTTAGTTGATCCAATTTGCTGATGTTTAAGGACGAGAGTGACATTTCTGCTATTTTCTACCCATACTTCTATTGTAATCCTAGGACCAACAGTTGTTTCCGGACATCTTCTCCAGTTTTCACGCTCATATTGGTTTGACCAAATGGTTTGTTTAGTCTTCATTTATAATTATTTTTTGATCAGTGCATGACTTGTGCTTCATCCCCGCTAAATCAATATAGTTTCTATGAACAAGTATAATTGCCAATTGCAATTGCCCACAGTAAAACCTTTGTAGTACGTATACGTTAACATTTGGTTGCGATTAATTTTGTGCAATTGTAGCGTATTAAGTAATGGAAGGACTCGCGTAAGCTCCGGAAAACAACTAAAGAATGTGTTTTATTAAGGAACGCATACGTCATTAAGTAGGGAGGTTCCATTCTTGGTTAAAAGAAGAAACAAGTTATGTTTCAAAGAGAACTCTCTTGAATCTTCCATTTGTTTTTTTTTTCTGAAATAATGATTAAATAGAAGATTTGCTCATCACGAGGAAATCATCTAGTGAGTGTTCGACCAGTCCGATTTCTTTTGAGTCAGTTCACAAGATATCTTCACAAGATATCTGTGCGTTAACAATTGCTCATAACTTATTTTATTCCAACTCCTATTTTTATAGAAGAAATGCAACGTTGAACTGTGAGTCTTGCCATATGTTTATGCAAATTGTCTTTCATGCTAAATGTTTGCATAAATGAATTTGAAACATAGTTGAAGTAGAAATTGTGAAGAACAATGTGTCCAATCGTGACAAAGTGATGTCTTCGTACTCGGAATTGAATGTTTAACTAGTTTGTTTGAGTTTCCATTGCACCTAAGCTTGCTCCAAGCACCCTGCATGCACTGTAGGATAAGGCAGTTGGCCTGATCCACCAACTGAGCATCCAAAACTTCCCAACAACATGTATATATGTTTAGCAGAAAAGGATGAAATTGCCTACATAGGAACTATGTTAGTGCATTCAAAGGTCTTAGATTATGATTTTGCACCATATAAAGAAGCTATTTTCAGCTCCTAATCACCTTGAGTATGCTCACCAATTGTTATGGGATTTTGAGATTGTGACCAAAGAGGTGTTGATGACATCCTAGATGAAGCGACCACCCACTCTGATACCAATTGTTTGAGTTTAAGGTGTGTAGAATCATGCAAACAACACAATGAAGAAGAAGAAGAAGCTTGGAGCACAACACAAAATACTAAATGTATTACCAAGAGAATGCACAAAGATAAGTGACTCATACGGTTATAGGCATATTTACAAGCCGATTGAAAAAAACCATCCTAAAGAGGGAAAAAAGTGCCCCGGGTGTCCTAGGGTGCTCACGTATATCATTACAGAAGTATATCAACAGATGAATGGAGTTCTGTTTTGTTGGCACCCGGATATTTGTCTGAATGAAGTCAAGAGGGTGTTAGCACACCTAGTTGGTCTTCCTGAAAGGTAACCTTGGGAGTGAAAATTTTTGAGTTGATACTTAGTAGTCCTTGCAGAAGCTTCTTTATTTCCATATACTTCATACCACAGTTGATGGAAATGCCACAGTTGGGTTTTTCTTTGATGATTGTGAAATTAGCTTTGAACCTACAAAAGATAAGCACCTAGAAGTGCTCCTCCTATCATCTTTTGAGCCAGCCCAATCTGCATCAGAATATAGCTTGATATCCAAGTCAGATGTGAATGGGTAAAAAAGTCCTTCATTTATAGTACCCTTTAGATACTTTAAGATCCTCTTGGCAGCTTCCATGTGAGGTTTTCTTGGTGTATGCATAAAGTGGCTGAATGTACTTACTCCATAGAAAATGTCCACTCTTGTTGGTGTGTACTTGCAACTTTCGTGTTTTTCATATTGAATTTGACTAACCTATCATGAATGTACTTCCTCTAAGTAATGAAGACTCCATAGTCTATGTATACAAGTTCGAATCCAAGAAAGTATGTTAACAAATTAAGGTCACTGATTTTAAACTTTTCCATCATCTGAGACTTGATTTTCTTGATGCCATTGGCATCATTCCCTATAATAATAATGTCATCCACATAAACACATAGATAAATAACTTTTGAGTTAGTCTTCTTTATGAACAAAGAAGAATCTTCTTCGCTAGCAACAAATCCTTGATCGTGCAAAGATGGAACAAGCCTATGGTTTCAAGCTCTATGAGCTTGCTTTAAACCATAGAGTGCTTTGCTTAATTTGCATACATAATCTGATTTGTTCTTCTCTTCATACCCTGGTGGTTGAGCCATGTAGACTTCAGATGGATCCATCCATTTAGGAATGCATTTTTAACATGTAAGTGATACAAGTTTAAATTCTATGAAGCAACACTACTTACTAAAAATATGATTTTTTGCATCTTAGCCATAGGTGAGGTCTCCTCATAATGCACTCCATGGGTTTGACCAAAACCTTTTGATACTAGCCTTGCTTTATACTTGTTGATTGAACCATCTGAATTTTTCTTTACTTTGTAAATCCACCTGGATCCTATTACCTTCATGCTTGGTTTCTTCGGGACCGAATCCCAAGTGTTGTTCTCCTAAAGTGCTTAAATTTCTTCATCCATTGCTTGTCTCTATTCTCCCTTCTTATTTGCTGCTTCAAATGAAGAAGGCTCTTCTCACATAGAGTCTTTAATCATGTATACATAATGTTTGGTGACTAGTGGTGTCATAGTCATACCTTATGGGTTTCTTAATCTCCCTTTGAGATCTTCTAAGTGCTTGATTGGATGACTCTGGAATGTCTTCCAATTTCTTGAATTTTTTCTTGATCTTGGAATTCCAAGCTTTGCAGTCAATCTACTCTTCATGTTCTGAGTTGACATGTTTTGATATTTGTGGTTCTTCTTGAATCAGAGTTGGAAAATCACTTTCCAAGTTATAGGGTAGATCCTTACAAACACCACATCCCTACTAATTGTAAATCCTTTCTTAGTGGGATTGTACAACCTATATCCTTTCTGTTTCTTGTCTTAGCCAATGAATATACAGCTTTGAGCTTTTGGATCAAGCTTTCCTCTAATCTATGAGGGTATATGTGCATAAGCAATGCACCCAAAGATCTTACAATGGTCTAGGGAAGGTCTCTTGCCATTCCATGCTTCATAAGGTGTCATTCCATCCAAGGGCTTGAATGGAATTCTATTAATTAAGTATGTAGCCTTGGAAACAACCTCTTCCCATAATTAATTTGGAAGTTTCTTTTCATTCAACATTGATCTTGCAGCCTCTACCAATAGTCTATTCCTTCTCTCTACCACTCCATTTTGTTCAGGAGTGTATCTTCTTCTAACCTCTCTCTTAATTCCTCTATCCTGTAAGAATGAGTCTAATTCATGTGAGAAATACTCACCACCTCCATCAGATCAGAGCCTCTTCAAGCTCCTACCTGTTTGGTTCTCAATCAATGCCAAGTATTTCTTGAAACAAGTGAAGACTTCATCTTTATGCTTCATGAAGTAAAGAATTCTCCATCTACTATAGTCCACTATGAATGAAACATAGTACCTTGATCCTAAGATTGATGGTTCTCTACTAGGATCCCACACATCTGTGTGCACAAGCTTCTAGTAGTTTTCATGCATGTATCCTTTTCTGTTTAATGGTTGCCTATGTGATTTGCCAAGTTGGCATGCTCCACATTTGTAAATCATGTGTTGCTTGGACACATATGGAATGCCAAGTACACTTTGATCCCTGCTTATTTTCTTTAGTGTTCTTTCACCTATATGACCAAGTATCTTATGCCATATCTCTAGTTTAGATAGGGTTTGATCCTTGTAATTAAAGAGTGCAATGTTTCTAGTATCTTCAACTTGAAATGTAAAGAGTGTACTAGATTTCTCACCTTCTGCAATCGTCGTGAAGCCTTGTTGAGGGTCCTCCACATGTGCTATATGCCTTGTAGATCTAAGCTCTAACCCCTTTTCAACAATCTTCACAATACCAATTAGGTTTCTTGTTATGGTTGGCACATATAATACCTTACTTAAAAGGTTCATATTACTATCAAATGCTTTAACATTTCGAATCTTCGTAACAAAGTGCCTAGTATCATCACCTATTTCGACTTCATGTTTCCCTTTAGGTTCTTCAAGGTCAGATAGAAATGCTACATTTCTAACCACATGATTGGAATGACTAGAATCAATATAGAGTAGATGCTCATCATGTTCGAGTTAGACGCTTGCAGAAGCACATGAACAACACAAGGAAGAAGAAGAAGCTTGAAGCACAACACACACTACTAAATGTTTTACCACTAGAATGTATAAAGATAAGTAACCCATTAGGGCTATAGGCATATACACAAGCCGGAAGAAGAAAACCTTCTAAAGAAGAAAAAGGTGCCGCGATAGTCCTAGTCTGTTCACACACATCACTTCCTAAATATATCAACAAATCCCCCTCGGGAGTGATGTGGTGAACAAGGCGCTGGCACTCATGTATAAGGAAGTGCCAAGCTATGTGAAGTCAATCCACAAAAGGAAGTAAGCCCAGTGCTTTGCGAAAAGCTTCAAACTTCTCCCTAGGTAGAACCTTCGTGAAAAAATCTGCAACGTTCTCTTGCATGGGAAAATATGCTAAGGTCATCTCTCAAGTAGAGAACCTCTCCCTAACGTAATGATAATGCACCTCACTATGCCTAGTGCGAGCATGGAACATAGGGTTCCTCGCAACTACCAATGTATTATGACTGTCAATGAAGATGGTGGTGGTAGAACACTAACCAACACCCAAATCAGCTATAAGGCATCTGAACCACACACACTCAACACTCGTTGTGAAACTACCCTATATTTAGACTCACAACTAGAAGTAGCCATACTAGGCTGCTTCTTGCTTAGCCAAGATATGCATGAGCTACCAAACATGAAGCAAAAACCACTAGTGGGCATATGAGTATCATAGCCGGGTACCACTCAAGTAGCGAAAGATGTGCTTAACTACCTGCAAATGCTTCACACCTAGGCAATGCATAAACCTGCTCATCTATGAGATAGCAAATTGAATATCTGGCCAAGTGGTGCATCAGTAAATCAAGCATCCAATAGCATGATGATAGAGAACAATGTCAAAATGTATCGTCAGCATCATGAAGACTCAATCATAAACATGTCTTTATAGGAGTGGCAATAGGTTGACAGTCTTCAAGGCCAAAATACTCTAATAATGTGTCAATATATTCTGTTTGACACAAAGATATTATGCCATCAACTTGCATAAGCTAAATGCCCAAACAATGATGCAAATGCCCCAAATTAGACATCTAAAATGAGGCATACAAATCAGCCTTGAAATCAGCAATATGCTTCTCATCAGGACCACTCAGCATCATATCATCAACATACACAAAAATGATCAGAAGCACATCATTAGCACGCTAAACATATAAGATGCTTTGAGTTGGACACTTCTCCAAACCATGTGCAATCAGATAGGCATGTATCTTTTCATACCAAGCACGTGGTGCTTGCTTTAAATCATATAACGTCTTCTTTAACCTACACACGTGGTTTTCATCACGTTTTTGTACAAAACCAGAAGGCTTAAAAAACATACACTTCTTCATGCAAGTCACCATTCAGAAATGTTGTTTTGATGTCCATCTGATGTACATTCCAACCATGATGAGCTACAGGTGCACAAATGCTATGAATAGTAGTCATGCAGCAAGTAGGTGTGAATGTTTCATCGAAATCAATGCCTCTTTCCTATGCATAACCCTTTGTAGCAAGCCTAGCCTTATACTTGTCAATTGTTGCATCAGGTTTATGATTGAGCTTGTGTATCCACTTAGTTCTAATTGCCTTCTTGCCAGTAGGCAAGTCACATAAAGACCAAGTACCATTTTTCATGATAACATTATATTCAGATTGCATTGTAGCCATCCAATGTTCAGAATTTTATGCTTCATGAAATGAAACATGCTTCATCTCATCATAGAGACTAGAGGCAACCATAACATAGCAATTTGATGAAAAAGAGGCACTATGAGAGCCTCATCGAGTATGATATGATAGAGCAATATCTAATTTGCTGTCACATAAAGTCTACACTAGCCATTTTGGCCTACTTTTGCCTCCTCAATATCAGCTCTCTCATCAACAAGTGCATCATGCAAATCTGCATTAGAAATTGAATGATTTGCACTATCACATGAAACTTGTAAAGGCTGAGAAGTTGCCTCACTAGGACCAACACTAGTCTACCTTTAAAAAGAGGTAGCAAAGTAACATACATGTCATTAGAGCTAATAGATGTCTCCTTACTACATGACAATAATGTATCAACCACAAAAAAAAAACATCAACGCTAACCACAATGCATTTTTTGTATGGATGATATAGATGATAGACTTTGCTTTCAAAACTCTACCCAACAAAGATATATTTTATTAATTTATCATCCAATTCTCTACGATGTTGTTCAGGCACTAATGCATATGCCAGACAACGCAAAACACATCGATGAGCAACAGATGGCTTGCGACCATGCCAAGCCTCATATGCAGTGATAGACTATAGCACATTAGTGGGACACCTGTTAAGTACATATGCTACACACATAATAGCCTCAAGCTAGAAACCATGTGGTAAAGCTTGACTCTTGAACATACACCTCCCCATCTTGATGAGTGACCTATTCTTCCATTTAGCAACTCTATCCTATTGAGGTGTATACGACACTCACAATGATGTTTTATCCTATTTTCAACCAAAAATGCATTCAAGTCAGAAGACATATATCCACCCCCTTGATCACAACGGAGGGTGCCCTTTTTACATGCTAGTAGATTTTCAGCCAAAACCCAAACCACTTTGAAGCACATGAACACTTCAGACTTTGCTTTCAATGGATATACCCATGCATGCCTGGAAAAATCATCAATGATAGTCACAAAGTAAAGATATTTTCCAAAAGAGGGTGTCTACATAGGACCACACATATCACTATAAACAAGTTCCAATTTTTGAATAGCTCTAACTGAACCATCTTTTGGAAAGGAGGAATGCTGCATTTTGCCCAAGATATAGCCTTCGAAGATATGTTTTTTGAGTGCCTCAAGTTTGAGCAAAGAGGACACCATTTCAGATTTATTTAGGCATAGCAAACTAGCCAAATTTAGATGAGCAAAGTGTGCATACCAATGCTTTGCATGTGACATAGCCTGAGAATCATGTACTGCACATGCTGAATCATTCATAGATTTTTTGTCGTCTATGAGCTAATACAGTCCACGACATAAAATGCCAAAAGCAATAATCATTTTGCCATTTGTCAGATCATGAATTGTACATCTGTCATCAATAAATTTCACAACCAAGCCAATCTTCACTAATGCAAAAACAGATAATAGATTTTCTTGATCCCTACCATAAATAAAGCATTCGACAAAGTGAAAGAACTACCATCCGTAGTAGTTAGAATGATCTTACCAACTCCCATGACAAGATAAGGGGAGCTGTTGGCACATGTGATAGTATTCATTGTAGGGGCATGCTCGAGTGAAGTGAAGAAATTGCACTGTGAGGTAGTATGTTTGTTTCCTCCACTATCAATGTACCAAACATCTGAGTCTACTACAAACATACACTGTTCAAGAGAAGATGGGTCAAAACTGCAAACAATAGTAAACCCCCATTTCAGTCTGCACAAGATTAGTAGACTCTATTTTTGGTGTAGAGGCCTCTACAATAACCATTCAAGCCTCTTTTTTCTTTGCCTCTTTTGTGGGCAATTTTAGATAGTTCTTTATGGCATGATGGTTTCCTTTATAGTAAATACAAAAGCATTTTTTCTTTTTTGATTTCTTCTCATCTTTGTCTTCCTTCTTTAAATGTGCAACATTTGTAGATTTCTTCTTACTAGTGGATGAGCTCCATTTACCTTTTCCCTTCTTAATAGCCAATAAAGCTTGATCTGCAACACTCTTAGTGAACCTGTTTTGCCTAGAATAATCTTCTTGCAATAGAATAGAGACAAACTCCTCAAATGACAAGGCATTTTGATTGCCTCTCATCATCAAGCAAAGAGTATATGCAAAACTCTAATATGAATCAAGAAGACCATTTAGAACGGTCTGCACAAGTGAGATATTTGGTATAACTTCATCAGCAGAAATCAAATCTTTCTTCAAGTCTTTGATCTTTGTTAGAAAAATGTCCATAGTATTACCCTCATTCATATGCTCACTGTCCAAATGTTTTTGGAGGTAAGCAGCATGAGCCTCATTCCTAGCCTAGTACAATGTGGTTAGTGTATCCCAAGCATCCGTGGATGTTCTACAAGAGTGAATGTGATGAATAATGGCATGTTTGACAGACAAGGCTATCAATGCATGTGCCTGAGCATCTCTATCATCCCAAAAAAGTTTGCTCTATAATAGGTGCAGCGAAAATCATAGCACAAATAGGAATTTGAAGAATATCAGCATCTTGAACACCATCTGTATTATCATCAATGCCTGTATTTGGAGGTGTCATAGGACATTTTTCAACATCCTACACGATGTGCCACACTCCTTTTGCAACCAATACATGTCGCATCATATAAACCCACAATGGGTAATTGGTATTGTCCAACTTATCCTCAACAGCCAACATATGGAATACATCACTGCTTTCACCCATGGCCATTGACTAAAATACCCTCATGCAAAAAAAATATTGTATGTAAAAAAGTTAAACAGAATTACCCTGACAAGTTCTGCTAAACCTATTGAAGAATTCTAGAGGCTTATACTAGCCAATTGAAACCTCTATATATCATTGGCACAAAAAGATGAAATAGCCTGCATAAGCACTATGATAATGGATTCGAAGGCCAAAACAAGCTCAAATCATGATTTTGGCACACATAGTGAAGGTGTTTTGATCTCTTAATCACCCTAAGTATGCTCACCAAATTTCATGTGATTCTGAGATTGTGACCGGAGGGGTGTTGATGACACCTTAGATGATCTGTGACCTGCTCTGATACCAATTGTTGGAGTTAGACATCTGCACATGCACGGGAATAGCACAAGGAAGAAGAAGAATCTTGAAGCACAACACACACTACAGAATGTTCTACCACTAGAATGTACAAAGATAAGTAACCCATTAGAGCTATAGGTGTATACAAAAGCCAAGGGAGAAAACCTCCTAAAGATGGAAAAAAGGGCCCCGGCGATACTAGTGTGTTCACACACACCAATAGCTAAATATATCAACACATCATCTTTACCTTGCTTGGATGGTATGCTCATGATCAATAGAGAATCCCCTTTATCCTCTCTAAATTTTTCATAATCTCTTCTACCTCTAAAACCTCCTTGATAGTTGTTGTAGCCTTGGTTGGAGTTGTAATGATAATTGCTTCCTCCATTGTTCAACCTACCTTTGGATTGTCCATAGCCTCCTTTGTGAAAGCTTGTTCTTCTCTGATTCTTTGTGTTCTTGAAACACTCATCTGTGCTATGATGAGTCAAGCCATAGATATTGCAAGGTGAAGAGTTGTATGATCACCCTACCTTGCTTTCCTCTTCTGCCCCTTCCTCTAGTACCTCTTCCTCTACCTATGAAGTTTACTTGCATCTTCTTCATTCTTTTGACCTTTTCCTTTATCTTTACTCTTATTTGTATCCGTGTAAAGGGTAGATAATTGATTACCTCTAGATTTGTCTCCTTCTTTCTTGGGATTTGTCTCATGTGCAAAGATTTGTCCCATCAATGTATTGAGGTGAGCTATTTGCATGTGCATATATAGGTCCATTGTTGTGGTGAAGGAATTCCACTTATCATTAGCCTTGATGCCATTTATGAGTTGCCTTACTATCTGCTCCTCTTTTATTTCTTCTCCAATGCTCCCAAGTTGGTCAGCTATATCCTTCATCTTGTTCACATAGTCAGCCATAATTTGCTTTGATTGCTTCTTCAAGGTTGTGAACTCCATCCGAAATTGGTTCTTCCTAGCCCTTGTAGTTGATGAGAAGTATGAAGAAAGTACTTCCCAAGCCTCTTGGGAGGTCCTACAATTCCTAATGGAGGTAATAAGAAATTAGATCTTGAGTTAAGTATAAGACTTAGCTAGAGCATTCTTTCCACACCATGTAGTTAGCCTTTCTTGCTCTTCTCTTAGAGGTTGATGTTTGCTTTTGAATATTGGCATTTCCTCATCTCTAAAGATGTATCCATATAAGCTTCTTCCTTGGAGATAAGCTTGCATCCTTAGCGACCATGCTAAGTAGTTGTCTCTCTCCAATTTGTCAATGAATCATGGAAATCCATCTCCCATATATCTTGATGTTGCTCTAATACCACTGTTGGAGGAGATGGTGGATAGATTCCAAAGATGAAGTGGTGCTGCAAAATCTTGCTTTACACCATCCAAAAACAAGTGGTGGAGAGTAGAGTGAACCTTTTGAGCTTCCCAAAAATCACAAATAATCACCTTAGTGATTTGGATCATGATCCTCTAATCAATGGATCAAAATAGATAACTAGAAAATTTAACTATGAGCTAAGACTTGCTATTTTGCCTCTACACATGTTCAGTAAAATGAATAGTGCTCTCAACCTTCTAGAAATTGATTAAATTGCTTTTGGGAATATCTAAATAAATTAGATAGCTAATAATCACAATTGTTTTCAATAAAAATAATCAAGTTTACACTCAACCTGATGCTCAGCAAGTTGGATGACTATCCCGATATTTTTGTGCTCATAGAGTATGCAAACCATTAGGCATAAATGTGACAATATATCAAGCTTGAGAAAGGCAATGACAATGAAACTTTGTAACTATAAAATAGACATAATGCTGAATCTATACCACTTTAAATCACGTCTAATAATCAATTATACGCTGAGAACCAAGTCAACGAAGATCAGTGTTCTTACATGAGCTTGACAGAGAAGTGAAGTAGAGATTTGATAAATGCATATGTATAAAATCACATAGAATTACAATGCTATTGGCAATGTATAATTGCACAATGTGAGGTTAGTGATGGAGGTATAGAATGAGCTCAATAATCACAAAAAATCCCCCACAAATGATCTCCATATCGAGCTCATACTCACGTGCAATTTTGATCCATTTTCATAGCTTTGAGTTGTAGCCAACTTTTGAATTCAAATTCAAGCTCCTACCATAAAGTGAATCCTAAACTTTAGGACTTATTTTCTCATCAGTCAAATAACAAGTAATTGGAGATTTGATTCTTCCTAACTCCACGTGTGAGTAGTGCAATTAACATATGCAATTTTACAAGGAGAAAGATAAATTGATTTTTACAAGGGAATATTCATATCTGACTATATGAAATAAATGCTAATTATCCAAGTATGTAGGCTTGGACTCATTTAAACCAACAAGACAATATTGGTTCATTGAATTTTACATGTATACATATGGCAAGTCCTTTAGCTTGTGGGAAAATTAAGACTGGGAAGGTCCTACCATAGGCCTGAGACCTAGGTAGTGTCTAATCCCTTACAATTGTGAAATTGACCTAACATTTTAAAAAGGGTGCATGTACAAAGGTGTGCTAGTTCAAACCTAGATTATTAAGAATTATTACATAATTATAAGTGCTTTGGTGTTTATCTCTCTTCACAACTACTTGATAAAAAGTGGATGCACATTGGTCAAAGAATTAAAACTTACATACATTATATTTTCACAATTCATCGCAAGAATCCTATTCCATAACATCAAAAACTTTTAGATTCCTTAGTGCTCCTCCCCTGGCTTGCTCCGATGTGAAGATTGCTGAGGAAGAGGCAACACATATTTCCTTTCTTCTCAATGACATTGGCAGCCTCGTGGTACCTTTGCTTAATAAGTTTAGCGAGCTTGCGTATAGATAATGAATTGATAAACAACCATGCTGAATCAGGCAGAAGAAGTGCTGAAGAGCACAAAGATGGATATTGGATACAATGTGCATGCACGATACATTCAGAAGTAGACGGCACAAGAATAGCATTAAACAGGAAACTACAATTCAAAGTGATGCTATAGGAATTGAATAATGGGGACGCTTTCTGGAAAAGTATTTTGTTAAACCATTAAGATGCCTCTCTCATGGAGTTCTGATTCCCTGGTCGTCCACCGTTTCCGTTTCTAGAGCTACATATGCTGTTGATCTCAGACAAATACGTGCAGAAGGTCTCGGTACCATATGAGAAAAGATGAGCGTAATAAAGAAGGGGAACTAGACTTTGTAGCGGCTGGGCTAGGGCATCTCATGTTTATGCGTGCAAATGAGTGAAGAAAAGAAGGCAGACCTGTAGCCGCTGAACGTTTTATATGAGGAGCTGGTGCTCACAGGTTGTCAAGCACAAGGGACGACAACTTGGCTTTGGTGTTTATCTCTCTTCACAACTACTTGATAAAAAAGTGGATGCACACTGGTCAAAGAATTCAAGCTTACATACATTATATTCTCACAACTCATCGCAAGAGTCCTATTCCATAACATCCAAAACATGTAGATTTCTTAGTGGTCCTCCCCCTGGCTTGCTCCGACGTGAAGATTGCTGAGGAAGAGGCAACACACGGTGGACGACCAAGTAATTCGAGGCAGCCTCGCGGTACCTTTGCTTAATAAGTGTAGCAAGCTTGCGTATAGATAATGAATTCCTAAGCAACCATGCTGAATCACGCAGAAGAAGTGCTGAAGAGCACAAAGATGGGTATTGGATACAATGTGCATGCACGATGCATTCAGAAGTAGACGGCACAAGAATAGCATTAAACAGGAAACTACAATTCAAAGTGATCCTAGGGGAATTGAATAATGGGGACGCTTTCTGGAAAAGTATTTTGCTAAACGATTAAGATGCTTCTCTCATGGAGTTCTGAGAAGAGTAGCTTCTTATTACTGCAACACTTGTCCGTCCGCTTAAAGTCGTGTGCACGCAAAATAGCAACGAAGCGAGGGTCGGGAGATTAGGCTAAGGCCGAACTTCCTTTATTTAAAAAAATAAAAAAATATAAAAAAAAACGAAGCGAGGGTCATTTTTAAGTGCTACACCATCTACGAATTTTTTTCCCTGGTCGTTCACCGTTTCCGATTCTAGAGCTACATATGTTGTTGATCTCAGACAAATACGTGCAGAATGTCTCGGTATCATATGAGAAAAGATGAGCGTAATAAAGAAGGGGAACTAGACTTTGTAGCGGCTGGGCTAGGGCATCTCATGTATATGTGTGCAAATGAGGGAAGAAAAGAAGGCAGACCCGTAGCCGCTGAACGTTTTATTTGAGGAGCTGGAGGAACTATGACGCTCACAGGTTGTCAAGCACAAGGGACGCCAACTTGAGTTGCAAGGACTCAGCATCAAGTGCCACATGTCGCAACGTCCAGCACTTCACGATCTTGCAAGGATAGCAGCATTCTGTGCTCTGATACTAATTGTAGAAAAAAGAAAAAAGAAAATCACATCAACAAGAAGCTTTGGCCATGGAGCCTGAGACACAAAGAGATAATGTACGCATGGATAAGGAAACGAAATTGTGCCTTGTTATTCTCATCGAGTAGACGTGGTTATATACAGGTTTGCATGCTGCTGTGCATTCAATTCACTCAAGGAATGGTAGATGGTTGCACATGGCTTCTTGATAAAGGGTTCCCTGACAAAAACGTGACTTTCAGGTAAGTTTGTTACTGACAAGTTTGGCGGACTACCTCCTTGTCAAAAGTGGTCTCAATTATTATTAAGAGACGTTATGCCTCAAAACCAGGGTACAATATTTGTTTACTCTATTGAGAATCACTATTTGTAATGTTTCAAACCCTGTGCTTTTATTCCAATTCACAATTTTTTTTCTTTTCCAATATATAAAGCGAATTTCATGTTCAATTTATATCTAGTGTTATCATTGATCTCTAATGCTACCTCTTCAATCCGTGCTTGCAACGCTACTCCTAATTACGATTATTTCTCAGATAATTGTCTGTTACACTCTTATTTCTGCGTTCTCTTCCTCCCTGTTGTGCCAAAATATAGTGTAATTATGAGTTCGACATAAGTTCTTTTTTCTCTTCTTCTGCACAAAGTACTCTGCCTTAGGTACTTATCTACTGACGGTGCTTCTACTGATGGTGCTTCGCCTTTTGACACTTCGCATGGCAACACGTTCACATTGCTTGTCCTTTCTTACTAAGGTTCTCCCTTATCGCCATCTCTCTAACAAGACAATTTTTTGTGTATCAAAGTCTCCCTTATCACTACCTCTCTACTAATAGATATCAAATAGCTTTTCTACCTTGTTAGAAATAGTTACACAAGAAAATGCAAGAGCCATAGCACAAAAGAAAAGAAATATAATAAAACTTCAACAACTCACTACAAATGGCCAATACAAAGATGATGGCATTGTCCACCTGTGCACCGTCAAGATAGACCTTAAATGGTGATCTTGAAAACTCTAGACAAAGAGTTACAAGGTTGATGTATGTTGGATGAACTGGATGTCTAGGGTAATGCAAAAGTCATGTATATAGGGGTCAACGAAGAGGTGTGGCCTCGCACAGATGGCAAAACATAGGTGGTAAAACATGAGCATTGACCACCTCCGTAATTCCCATTTGCATCTTAGGTGGGTTCAAATGACCTAAAAAATATGAATGATTTTTGAGTTCAATAGGGAATATTCTCTTTATCATCATAGATCGGCTCACTCAACTTAACAAATGTGAATGATGTTTTATTCCAATAAGGCACACTCTCTTTATCATTTCCAATCAATGCTACTCATCGTTGCCTCAGGCCCCATATTTGGGGACCCTCGTAACTCTCTTTCCTTACAATAACTTGGATGGTCCAATTTGACCTTCATGTGACATGCTACTTGAGATTCCCATGCATGATTGGGTTCTCCTCATAATTGGGGCCTTACAAAATGCGCAACACAACATATGATCATATGGGTTAGACATTGTTCATATACTAAGAGCTCATCCCAACCAAACTCAAAGGAAAACTCCAATACGAGAAGGGAATGTAGATGAGAGTTGCACAAAAGTAATGTTCATAAAAAATTTCCTCATTTCCTCCATCAATTACTTTGCCACCTATTGGAGACAAAACAACAATGAGTTGGCAAGATGGAGAGATCTTTTAGAAACTTTCTCTAGCAAGGGGACGAAAATAGGAGAAGGTTGCCTAATATTAAGTAGGAGGCATATTTGTGCATTTCAGATGTGGAGGCGATGGTTATCAAGCTTGCTGCTAAGTGGATGATCAAAGCTTGGAGTACAAAGAGAGATTTCTCATCCGAGGCCATCCTCAATAATTGAAATAACCTTTATGTTTGCATTGTTCCTAAATGGATTGACTTCAATCACCACACACTTCTCTAATCCTCTTTTTTTGGGGGGGCGGTGCTTAATATCGCATTTGTTATCTATGAAAGTCATGCACCAATGGTTAAGGTTTGAAGACATCAATCTAATCCCATACTAAAGTATGAAGAAATGTGCCTTTTAAGGAAGAAAATCAACGCATGAAATGTAGTGGAAACTTGTTTCTTACTATGTCATGGCTTATTTATTATCCATTGGAAGAGTTTGAAGTGGAATCATGGTAAAAACATAAAATACATCCCTAGAATAAAAAGGCATCTAGACATTTATCAGTACTTTAAAAAACAAAGTGGTGCATGGACTAGTCATAGCTCATATGGGAATTCAAGTTTAATGAACTCTTGCATCCTATAATAGAGAGCAACAAGTTCTTTTTATGTGGAAAATTATTCACAAGGTAATTTGAGCTAGTAAAAAACATTCAGTCTATTCTAGGAAGTAGGCAATCATCGATAAATTGATCATAACATGAACAAGCCGCTTCAATTATTTCAAAGTTACCTGAACTACCTTGTCTAAAATAGGAATCAATATTTTTTTGAAGAAAGATTAGTCAATGTGCTGAGATTCATTTGAATTAATTGAAGGTTTAAATGAAATGGACCAAAGAACCCATGGGACCACAAATATATTACAAAATAGGGGTTACATGTGTGGCATTGTTAGGATACAAAGGTTGAAGGCTTGCAAAGATAGAGCTAAAGAATGGATAGCCCTGAAGGCTCACTAAGGTTGAGCTAAGGAAGGGATGTCCCTAGTGATAGACATGAGTTTAAACTTCACTGTCCCAAAGGCTAGCTTTGTATCCTAGCTTGCTAGGATATAAAGCTTGAAGGCTTGCTAAGGTAGAGCTTAGGAAGGGATGGCCTTGAAAGCTCCCTAATGTAGAGCTAAGGAAGGGATGGCCTTGAAAGATCTCTAAGGTAGAGCTAAGAAAGGGATGGGTCTAATGATAGACATGAATTCGTATTTGAGAGGCCCAAAGGCTAGCTTTGTATCCTAGAATGCTAAGATACAAAGCTTGAAGGTTTGCTTAGGTAGAGCTAAGGAAGGGATGGCCCTAATGACATACATGAATTCAGATTTGGTGGGCCTAAAGGCTAAGACACTATTACTTGGCCCAAATGCCACTTCCATCAATCCCACTTGCTTTGTGGAATTCAGGGTCCCAAGGGTGCTAGTCCCATTGAGTTGTGCAATTGTTCTTTCTTTTAATTAAAGTTTAGGAGAGTAGGCTATTGCCAAACTTCTTTTTGGGAAAAATTGGCTACCCAAAGGATAAAATCCCCTTGCCCAAAGGCGTATATGTCAGCAATATGGTTGGGGATCATTTCTAGCATGCAAGGACTCCAACCTTCGTTGGCCAACCCAGATGAGAACAACTCGATATATCAACTTAACATTTGAGCACAATAGGAGTAAATATTTTTTTCCAAAAAAAAGTTCGACAATAACCTACTCTCCCAAACTTTAATTAATAAAAAGAACCATTGTAAAAGTGAAACGGCAAAGCACAATGACCTTGTGGGAATAGGAGTGAATATTTCTATTTATAGAACATTTTTATTTTAAAGATTTTTGTTACCTCGCTAATTTCTGCATCCACAACAAAAAGTAGTTTGCTAAATAGTTATGGCTGCAGATTATTTAATTATAATTAAGAGGCGTTATGCCTCAAATTCCAAGGTCCCATATTTGTTTACTCTATTGAAATTCACGACGGTTGCTTTTATTCCAGTTTAAATTATTTTTTTTCTTTTCCAATATGTAAAGCAAATTTCATGTTCAATTTATATCTAGTGTTATCACTGATCTCTAATGCTACCTCTTCAATCCATGGTTGCAGCGCTGCTCCTACTTACAATTATTTCTCAGATGATTGTCCTGTTACATACTTATTTCAGATGATTTTTTTCTCTTCTTCTAGGCAAAGTACTCTGCCCGTCCGCCATTGCCTCAGGTACTTATCTACTGACGGTGCTTCTACTTTTGAAACTTCGCATGACAACACGTTCACATTGCTGGTCCTTTTTAACCAAATGTCTCCCTTATCGCCATCTCTCGGACAAGACAACTTCTTTGCATCAAGCGTCTCTCTTATCGCTATCTGTCTGACAACACAATTTCTTTGTGGTATAAGATGAATCGTTTCTCTTATCGCCATCTGTCTGACAATACAATTTCTTTGTATAATAAGATGAATATCACCATAGTTATGTTTACATCGAAAAAAGAAATGCTTCAGTTCCCTGCATTCCTCTCTATTCCATGAAATCAGACACACGTGCTACCTCTTATTGAACTTCGCCTACTTGATCTCATGCATGATGGTCTATCGAGTTTTTGGGTCCGTATTTCATGTGCCAATGCAACTTCAAATATTTCTGTGTGTGCTGCTTCTGTAAAGTGTACAAGCATAAACATTGCACTTTGAAAGCCCTCTGCATCGTCCTTTTGGTCAGCCGTTTTTAGCCACACTGTAATTGGTTTGATCCTATGAGCTGTACATACAACAGAAATTCCTTATATTGTAGAATTATTTATATCATTAATACTTTTCTTCTGTTTCAGAATTTTGTTTGTTTTAGTGTATATATCTGCCTGCGGGATGGATTAGAACATTGCTATAAAGGACATGCATCTCAGCAACAAAGGAAAAAGAAGGAAACAGAAAAACAATCACGTTCTATATTATTAAAGCGTCCTTGAAGTCAGAGGATTTTCGATGCGTACGATGTCTTATCAGAAGGGCATGATCGTAGCTTTCGTGTACTTGAAGACTGCAAAACCGTGGCCACAGTGGTACAATGTGGTGGAGACCTGATGACGCTCTGATGCAAACAGCTACGAACAAGTTCTTTTATCAATTAAGTTTAACTTGCTCCCAATAGATCTTCTTAACCAAACGTGTTCCCAAGATGTTTCACTAACCAAACTGAACGCTTTTACCTTGTCGCCTTAAAAGATTAAACAATGTGGGGACGAGATAGCCAACATCTTTCATTTTCGTTTTGCATTATGAAACAAAGTTATTTCAATTTCATTTTTAGGAAACTTCTAGAGCATGGGAAGGCCTACTTCAAGTCTCATCAGAACATCGAAAAATGTCATCACATAAACCAGTCGGTGCTTCAAATTCCAAAATCCTCAATCCATACGGATGAAATTCCTACAAAAGTAATTCTCAATCCTTCATATTATCCATGTCTCAAAGAGAAACAAAGAAATTAAATCTAAGAAAAAAAAACAAAACGCCGTTTGCAAAGGACAATCTTTGTGGGAATGATTATCCTATCATTTAATGTTCATGGTTGAGAGACCCTCCATGAGCTCCAAACATTTGGCAATGCCTGCAAGATCTGAGTCTAATCTCAGATTTCATATGCTTTCAAGAGGTTAAGGTTGTGGACACTAACCTTATGAAGAGACTCCACAACCTCTCTGCTAGGCATTGTTGGTTCTCTATGTCACAAGTTGGAAGATTTATGGCATAGTGGTTGGATTTAAACATCATTGTTCGTTCTCCTTTTAAGGCTGTACATTTGACAATGAGCTTAAGTGGGTGGCTCTGAGATATGTGGTTAGCTTCCTTTTTTGTTGGTTCTAATCTATCTTCCAAAATAACAGCAAGAGAGGACTCCAACTTTCCTATTCGTTAACTCCATGCCTCGAGAGATGAAAGCCTTTTAGTTGCTTTAGTATTTTCTCCATACTTTGACTAGCCATAGCTCACACTATTTTCTCTATCAAGGAGATATTTAGCTTTGTGTATTGAATATAGGTTCCTCTTCATATGGTATACATTTCATGTAATCATTTTCTTTTTATAAAACTAATATAGTCCTCTAAATTTGACTTGAAGATCGAGTCTAAATTATGTATATTCTAAAAGAACTCAAGCGCTTGTAGAGAACAATAGTCTTTGTCTGCACATCTAGTAAAGGTAGTGAGTAGCTTGTCTTGGAGGTATTGGTTCTTAGAGAAGAAGCAAGTATTTTGAGTTTGATAACTTGCATTAGGAGGGCATCATATGCTATTTTGAGTGACCAAAGCTCTAGGTTTATTGCATAGGAACTTAGAGAAACATTGATTTGGCTGAATAAGGTATTTGTGAACATACTTGTGAGAACATTCATGCTTTGCGATGCATGAGGAAGGCGTATATTCTCCAATTAGTGGTATCAAAACAATTTTCACATAGAAAGATAGTCAAAGTGGACCACAAAGAGCTATTAAATATCGTGGAAGAAGAGGGTCTGCCAATTTGAGTTCAAAGGCATACATCCAAGGCACAACAAGTGTACTAATTAAGAAGCAATGCATCTACCTCATCTGTTTTGGTACTTTTGAAGTATAAAGGTAAAGTTCTTAATACTTATCACTCTTCGTGCATGCCAAAGCACTAGAACTCTACATTAGAGTACACATGTTAGAATATAGCACCCAGATTGAAAAGCTACATAAGCATATTTATCAGCCATGGAGGTTTAGCATGTCTAACTTTCTCATGGGAAAGGGTTTATGGGGATTTATTAGTGGAGGAGATTAAAAGCCTAGGTTGGGGGATAATCTAACTCCTCATTTGTTGATGATCTTAGACAATGGAATGAGAGAGATAAGAGGGTTGTTTTCATCTTATTTTAGCATATTAGCGATGCAATGATAGGGCATACTCAGCATCTAAACATCTGAATGAAAGTATGGAAGACCTTACAAAGATTATACACTTCTTTGAACAAAGCTACAAAGATTCAATAGAAGCTTTAACTCAAGAATTTTAGGAAGACACCTAGTACAAACATCAATGGTTACGTTCTAAAGATCAAGGAAAGAAGTGATGCATTGGAACCCATAGGTTGTCACGTAGATAATGATAACCTATTTGCATATACATTCAATGGACTTAGGGATGATGAGAAGTGGAAGATTTTCGACAATTCTATATATATGAGAGATTATCTTCCAAACCTTGAGAAATCACTTTCCTTAGTGGATACTTAAAAGATAAACGTTGGAGGCTCAAAGCCAAAGGGGAATGAGTCCCTTACATTTTATGGAGGTAAATGAAGTGGTAGAGGAAGAAATCAAGGCACATATAGGGGAAGAAAAGTAAGAGGCTCAAATAAAGACTTTGAACAAGATCAAGGTAGAAACATCTTTACATCAAGAGGAAGATGCAAGTATAGAGCAAGAGGAAGAAGGTACAATCAAGCTCACCAAGACAACAACTCAGATGGAATTGAGATGGATGCTACATATGTGGCAACACAGCCATTATGCGAGAGATGTCTATCAGTGGGACAAGAGAACCACATCATAAAAAGGGCAAGGAACAATGCTTCTTCTTCAAATGATAATGAATGCATTTTAGCTATGATGCAAACAAATGATTAAAAGACGCAAGTGTAAAACATATGGTATATTGATATTGGATGGAGCAACCACATGAGCTCCAACAAGGACTTCTTCTCCAATATGCAGGGACCATCATCCAAAAGGCATATGGAGAAAGGTGATGATAGCCCGCATGCCATCACACATATAGGTGATGTTATGTGGGGGTTCTCATACAACTAACAGGTTGAAAGATGTTCTTCATGTACCCACTATTACAAAGAATCTTGTTTATGTGGGTCAAACGGTTGAGAGAAGATTGCAGATGAAATTCAATAAAAAGGGATGTTTAGTGAAAGACCCTAAAGAGGGGTATATATTAATGGACAAAGCCAAGAAGAAGGGAAAGCCATTTACATTGGATGTGACACTAGACTTCAACTATACAACCTACTTCACATATGTAAGCGAAAAAACTTTATCACAAGAGATATGGACATATCAATACTCAAAGGTTGAAAAGAATGTAGAAAAGAGGTTAATGGTCGGATTAACAAATCTTCACAATGAGAATCCCAAGAAATTGTGTGAAACTTGCCAATTGGGTAAGAAAACAAGGTTATTATTTAAGAAGAGTCACAATGTGAGCCATCAACTACTTGATCTAGGTCATATAGATGTTTTGGGGCCAACAAAGGAGAACTCAAATGGAGATAATAAATGTTTTGAAACCTTCATTGATGATTGCACAATAATGACTTGGATTTATTGCATGAAGCATAAACTAGATGTCATTTACTACTTTAAGAAGTTAAGAGGTATTGTAGGGAAGGAATGTGATAGGTACATCAAATGTCTAAGGTCAAATGGAGGTGAAGAATGCATTTCCCATTAGCTCTATGATTTCTTGGAGTCAAATGGCATCAATCATCAAATGACATGCAGGTAAACACCACAGAAAAATGGTTCAATGAAAACATAGTATAGGGTGGTTGTAGAATGTGCTAGGGTTATGATAAAGGAGATGGGAATTCCAAATTGCTACTCGACCAATATAGCCACTAATTTACATCATGAATAGGAACTTATATCAGTTATACATGATTCAATACCATATGAAGCCTTGGTATAATAGAAAACTAGATGCATCATGCCTACGAGGGTTTGGTTTTACTTGCTATGTTTTAATACCAAGTGAAACTAGAAGCAAACTTGATGATGGATTAGAAAGATGTGCATTCATAGGGTATGCAAATGAACAAAAGGAGTACAAAAGCTACAAATCCACAATCAAGGATCTAAACATATCAAGGGATGTTAGATTCGACGAAATTTCAAGTTAGTATTCTTTAAATGTATCTATGGAGGAAAATAAAGTTTAAGAAGCGAGGATTTCAAGAACGAATCAAGAACCCAATAGCATGGTTGTTAGTATTCCAAAGGAATCAAGTAGACAATCATCATGGGCTGAATCTAGGCCTACATCATGTTAACATAGTGACACAAGAAACAATGGCAAGGTAGAGATCAGAGAGATTGAAGAAGATGAAGACTTGTGGATAGAGCTTCATGCAAAACATCATGGAAAGATGGGAGAGACATCAAATTAAAACCGCAAATATCCCAATCAATGCAAAGTTGAAGCAAGAAAGATATAATTGGGTAAGCTATCTAGTTTCTAGGCTTACTTAAAAATCGTTTTGAAGATTGATGACACGCTTAAAGGTAAGGATAATAGGATAGTGATCTGAAATAGTAAGGTCACATGATTGGGAGAGTGAGGGGTGATCCCATTTGTTGATAATGTTTTGAGCAATGTATCTTCTATCAAGTCTTGCTTTCCTCTAATCATCACGAGCTTGAAGGTTTGAACAAGAGTATCCTATCTCATCCTTAATCTTTACTAGATCAAGGCAAAGTTTGAGATGGTCTTAGACGTCTTTCTCAAGTCCATATTCAATAATCCTCCCTTTATTTCCTAATGTGTTAGAAGGCATCTCAACCACTTTAGCACCTCAACCATGTTGAAAATGATGTAACTTGCCAGTGCTCATGGGACGTCATTAACGAGATGCGTTGCATAAATTTTCCATGCAATAATTGAGCATAACGAGTGCAAAGATCAGTCGATCGGTATGCAATGCACAAGTTCTCAAACATTGAGTATGTAAAAGGGCCGGAACGTAACATTTTTACTAATGTCTATGAATCGGTCATATTTACTCACAATGTACATGAAAATGGTAAAATCCAAACACTGTAGCATCAACTTGCTACCGTGCCACTCAAACTTAAAGCCTGTCCAAGTTGGATTGGTTTAGTTCCATTTTAAATAAACCCGATACAATTGATTTTTCTCCGTGCACTGCTGCCTTCTGATACCATGCTTGCGAAGGTCCTCATAATTTTTATTATTTCAAAAATAATGATCCGATCACGGTCTTATTTCTGCCTTCTCCTCCTCCTCCTTCGAAATGATGTTGTTTTAGGAGGATGTGAGCTGTTGGCCATTGCCTCAGGTACTTATCTACTTATAGCGCTTCTACTTTGGAAAACTTTTACTTGTAGCCATGCCTCTGACATCAGCACATTAAAACGGGATTGTTGGATCTTCGGACTAAGTTCAAACCAGTTATCAGTTATCTCGTTTACTTCAACCCCCGTTCTATAGGAGTCGAGAAGTTCCGAGGGTGCTATGCCTTTTTCGCACTGTACTTTTCAATTAATCCAAGTGATATGGAAAACTAGTTGTCAATGATCGAACTTCCTCTTAAAAAAAAGCTCTACGGCATCCCGATGTGTCGGCCCTAAACATTATGCAGTAACCACAAACGCGTAATTCCTCCACTTCAACGAGATTTTATTGTTTTATAACATCCACTTAACTATGATTATATTTTCACGTTGGAAAAGAAACACATCCT
This sequence comes from Ceratopteris richardii, assembly GCA_020310875.1. Classification (NCBI taxonomy): domain Eukaryota; kingdom Viridiplantae; phylum Streptophyta; class Polypodiopsida; order Polypodiales; family Pteridaceae; genus Ceratopteris; species Ceratopteris richardii. Next base: position 49,536 of record MU262033.1, on the reverse strand, counting down.
TTGCTGGATTCCTCTTCAATGAGTCTTCATAGTATGAATTCTAGTATGAACTCAGACAACTCGAACCTGGTGATGGGTTCATGGTATTTGAACATCTTCTAAGCACATCAACCAGCTGTCCTCCACAGAGAGAAAACGAACTACTAAACTCAAAAAGCCTAACGTGAAACGTAAATCCAATTGATGCTACCTCATTTTCGATTTTTAAATACATCCAACTTTCCTCTCTTCAACCTCTTGTCTCCAGGTCTTACGCTTCTGTCTATTTGGTCTTCAATTTTAAATTTCCTCTCTCGTTGATCTCAACTTTCCTATATTCTCCACATACATTTACACATAGGCACATCTGCAAAGATAATTTTACATACCATACACATATACTCACAATTACATAAATACAATAGAAAACAGATACATGAGCACGCATGCAGACATACACGTCCATAAATATATGCATACATGTATATTTTGGGTACATAAATATATGCATGTAGAGATAGATAGAAGCATGCATCCATTTAGATTGATACATGAATGCATGAATAGACTCATGCAAAGATCCATAAGTGCATCTATAAATGCATATGTTTATATATTCTTGATGTATATACATGAATGTACACATATGTATGTATATTCATACATACATACGTTTAATGAGTGCATACATAAATACATACATACATACATACATACATACATACATACATACATACATACATACATCCATACATGCATATATCCATACATAGATATATACATACACACATACATACATGCATACACATATGTATGTACATACAAACATACATACATACATACATACATACATACATACATACTTACATACACACACACATACGTAGGTATTTACATATATGTCTGCATGCATACTTTCTTATATGCAGAAATACATACACAACTAGATGCATTTATACATGGTATACATGAGCATGCTCATGCATAAATGCATTTATACATGGTATACATGAGCATGCTCATGCATAAATGCATTCATAAAGGATGTACCGGATATTATACATGCATATATACTTGTATATATTCATATTTACATGTAAAGACACATGCATGGATGAAATACATACACATACACATATATAGTATACATGCATCTAAGACTGAGTGTAGATTGAGTTATGATGAAGTTTCCTTCATGCAAAAGTTTTAAATGTGTGGAGAAAGTAAGTATAGAGATGATGTAGTTGGTAGATGCATAGTGATGCATTTATTTGGTAATGTCTGTAAATGAGTGATCTTGCAAGGAACAAATGTGCCATCACTCTCGGTAGATAAATCTAGTAAACTTCACTAAAGTGTCTTTTACATATATTGATGTGACCACTATATGTTAGAGAAATAAAAAATTGATATGTGTCATCCTTGATCATCACATGTTGAGGTTGATATTTCAATCCTCCCCCTCAAGCTCAATATATCAAGCTAAACATGTGAGGATGAGGGATGAAACATATCAATTTTTTATTTGTCTGACATGTATAGTGGTCAAATCGATATATGTCAAGGACACTTTAGTGAGGTTTACTAGATTTATCTATCAAGAGTGATGGAATATTTGTTGCTTGCGAGATCACTGTAATAGAAGAAGAAGAAGAAAATCATTCTTCCTTGCCTGAATCTGTGTGTGCTCCTCTCTCTATGTGAGATAGTTCTCTTCCTTATCTCCTTTATAGTGCTACTTTAGGTATTTTATTTTCATAGTTTTTTATGTTGGATGCATAAGGGTTTGCTTCCCACTACAATATTCTTGGATATGTGAGTTTACCCAAGTCAATCAAATCTATATATAATTTTCATTCAACAAGTACTAGGAGCTGAATTTTCTCTTGGTAAATAGGATAGTGAAACTATTTTCATATTTATGAGAAATCCCTTATTTATTTAGCAGATAAAATTTGAAAGCCAATTGTTCCTTTCCACTCCCTCATCTTTCCCTTCTTCCCCTTAATGTGTATGATTGATTTTTGTACCTTGGGGGCAACCACTATCATGGGCATGGAAGTGATATACTGTACTTCTTCTTCACTCATAGCATGAATTATATGTTGTAGGCTATGGTATATTTTGATAATGATCTGTGTGAATAGACTTAGGAGCATCAAGGCCCTTTTTCCCCTTTTTAAGAGCCTTTTACCCCAGCTTGTATATACACTTAGAAACCTAATGGGTCATTAATAGTTTATACATTCACTTAGTAATACACTGAGTGTTTTGTTATTCTCGAAGCCTCTTCTTCTTTTTTGTGCCATTTACATGCTTCCATAGTCCTTGAACACCAACAATTGGTATCACAACAAGTTATGCTTTGTTTAAGGCATCACTGACATGCTTCCAGTAAGAGTTTTGGAACTACAAATCATTGGTGAGCATACTCAAGTCATTGTCAATTCAAAATGGATTTTTTTTGTGGTGGAGGAATTCTGATTTGAGCTTGTTTCAACTTGAGAATGCACTATTAAAGTGACTTTGTAGGAAATTTCATCGTTTTATGCCGAGCATATATACATTTTTCGGTTTGGCACTGCAAGTGCTTCAAATTTTACTACATATCTAATATATCTCAATTGAGTACTTTTGTTGAACTGATTTGAGAAATAACTAGTTTTGTGCATTAAGGAATATATCGAGTAACTAAGTCTAGAATACATTTATGTTGGATGTTAAGGATAATTTAGATGGTTCTAAGTACCTCTTGTGGTCATAAATGAATTGACATTTATTGGTAGAAAACATCTTATGGAATATTATACAAGGTGTTGGAATATATCCTCCTATACCTGCAAATACAATGATAGCATGTGATGCATGTATTGTTGAAGATGACCATCTTCAATTTCGTGATCCAACATGGATTCCTATTGCATTTACTATAGAGTAGCTTTGTTGGGATGGTAGAGATGCATATGCACATAAATTGGTAGATTGCTCTATCACACATGCCATTACTCCTCATGTTTACTCATGTAAAACAACAAATGATGCTTGGGGTACTCTTACCACACTTTACAGGGCAAGAAAGGAGACTCGTATTGCTTACCTCCAAAAGTAGTTTGAGAGTGAGCATATGAGTGAAGGAGATCCAATGGATAAATTTTTTTTGACAAAAGTCAAGTATTTGAAAGAGTAGTTGAGTTCTATTGATGAAATCTTGCCACATAGTTCACTTGTATAGAATGTTATAAATGGTCTTTTAGATTCTTATTATAGTTTTACTTCTACTCATTGTCTCACGATGAGCGTTTGAGGAACTAGTCTCTCTTTTGCTAGTGGAAGATCAATCTAGCCAAAATAGTTCAATTACGTGTGTTATAGATCAAGCTTTCTCACCTAATCACAAGGCCAAAGCTAAATGGATCTCATCTAATAGGAAGCAAAAGTTTGCTAATGCTGCACATTCAAAGAAGAAGATAAAGATGACCAAAGAAAAAGCAAAAAGAAAAAAATAAAATTAACAAGTATTCTAAGGTGAAATAGCATGTCATTAAGAGTTCTCCTAAACTGGCTACAAAAAAGGCTAAAATATAAGTGGATCCCACATGAAGGAGATGAAAATATTAAGGAGCTCCTTATTGTAGATTCCGAACTCTCCTCAATCATATTAGCAACTCCCCTAAGCCAAGGTAGGTAGGCCTTTTGGTTGAGCAATGTATGCCTGTAGCAGACTCCAATGTTTGGTATTTTGATAGTGATGCAACCTTATATATTAGCTTGTAGTTTAGTTTCTTCTCTTTAGCCGGGTCTTCTCCTATAGGAATATTCTCAAATGTGCAACTAATTTTTCTTATCATGTAATGGGACTTAGAAGGATCATTCTTACTACTATCAATGGTAGTAATCTCATACTATCAATTTCTTTAAATATGCCACGATCAAAAGCCTGTTATCAGTCTAAATACTACCCCAAATTTTCTTGATTTTTAAATATGTTGATAATATGTGCACAATTCATGATCGTGCAAATGGTAATAATATAATTGCTTCTGAATTTTAGTGTTGTGGGCTATATATGCTCATATATTATGAAAACAAGGCACTTTCTTAAAACAAATACTGATATGAAATAGTAAGATTTCACCATTGGGAAAGTGAGGGGTGACCCCATTTGTTGATAATGTCCCGAGCAATGTAGCTTCTATCAAGTCTTGATTTCCTCAAATCATCATGAAATTGGAGGTTCTACCAAGAGAATCATATCTCATCCTCAACCTCTACTAGTTCGGGTAGAGTTTGAGATGGTTTTAGATGTCTATCTCAATTCCATCAATAATCCTCCCTCTATTTCCCCATCTATGAGATGGCACCTCATCCATGTTGAAAATGATGTAACTTGCAAGTGCTCATGAGACGTCATTAACGACATGCATTGCATAAATTTTGCATGCAATAATTGAGCATAACCAGTGCAAAGATCAGTCGATCGGTATGCAACGCACAAGTTTTCAAACATCAAATATGTGAAAGGGCATGGAACGTAACATTTTTACTAATGTCCATGAATCGGTCATATTTACTCACAATGTACATGAAAATGGTAAAATCCAAACACTGTCACATCAATTTGTTACCGTGCCACTTAAATATCGAAAGCTGCCAAAGCGCGATACAATTGGCTTTTCTCCGTTTTATTCCATTTTAAATAATCTCGATATAATTGATTTTTCTCCGTGCACTGCTGCCTTCTGAAACCGTGTTTGCGAAGCTCCTCATAATTTTGATTATTTGTAAAATGATGATCTGGTTACGATCTTATCGCTGCCTTCTCCTCCTCCTCCTTCGAAATGATGTTATTTTAGGAGAATGTGAGCTTATCTACTTATGGCGCTTCTACTTTGGAAAACTTCTACTTGTCGCCATGCCTCTGACAGCAGCACATTAAAACGGGATTGTTGGGTCTCCCGACTAAGTTCGAACCAGTTATCTCGTCTAGTTTTGGGGTTCGGTATCTTAAGAATTGCTTGGGGCTCTGTATGTTTTATGGGAGTCGAGAGGTCCCGAGGCTGTTATGCAATGATCGAACTTATGGAAAAGTAGTTGACAATGATCGAACTTCCTCTTAAAAAGTAGTTATCAATGATCGAACTTCCTCTTTAAAAAAAGCTCTACGGGATCCCGATGTGTCGGCTCTAAACATTATGAGTAACCAGGAAGGCATAATTCCTCGACTTCAACGACATTTTATTGTTTTATAACATCAACTTCACTATGATTATTCACATTGGAAGAGAAACACATCCTTTTCTTATTTTCACATTGGAAAAGGAGCACAACCACGAAGGCTCAATTCCTCGACTTCACTATGATTACTTTTAAAACATCAACTTTACTATGATTACTTTCATATTGGAAAAGAAACACATCGTTTTCTGGATTCCTGTTCAATGATCTACTTCACTATGGAATTCATCTACTTGACTTTTTTATGTACGTCTCTCGAATTTTTCGGACACATTGCAAAAGAAACACATCGTTTGCTAGATTCCTCTTCAATGAATGTTCATAATATGAACTCAGACACACGTGCTTACTCATATGGAATTCACCTACTTGACTTGTATACGTAGGTTTCTTGAATTTTTCGACGGATCCTGACTTGTATATGTAGGTTTCTTGAAATTTTTGGACAAGTGCGAGCAGTTCCCGGCAGATTGTATTCGCCTCGGAACATTAAACATTATATCAAAACGAGCTCCAAAACTCGAACGTGCTGATGGGCATAACCATTGCTACGTACCTGATCACAGAGACAAAAGTGGGTTCATGGTAATTTCAACAACTTCTAAGAACATCAACCAGCTATCCTCCACAGAGAGAAAACGAATTCATAAGCTCAAGAAGCCTAATGTGAAACGTAAGTCCAATATATGCTACGTCATTTTCGACTTTTTAATGCATCCAACTTTCCTCTCTTCAGCCTCTTGTCTCCAGGTCTTACTCTTCTGTCTATTTGGTCTTCAATTTTAAATTTCCTCTCTCCTTGATCTCTACTTTCCTATATTCTCCCCATACATTTACACATAGGAACATACACATATAATCACAATTACATAAATACAATAGAGAGCACATACATACATAAGCATGCATGCAGACATACACGTACATAAATATACGCATACATGTATATTTTGGGTATATAAATACATGCACGGTGAGACAGATAGAAGCGAGCATCCATTTAGATTGATACACGAATGCATAAATTGACTCATGCAAAGATCCATAAGTGCATTTATAAATGCATATGTTCATATATTCCTGATGTATATACATGAATGCATACATGAAGGTACACATATGTATGTACATTCATACATACATACGTTTTATGAGTGCATATATACATGCATACATGCATATATCTATACATACATATATACAGACATATATACATGCATACACGTATATACGTACGTACATACATACATACACACGCATACCTAGTTATTTACATATATTCCTGCATGCATACTTTCTTTTATGAAGAAATACATACACAACTAGATGCATTTATACATGGTAAACGTGACCATGCTCATGCATAAATGCATTTATAAAGGATGTACCTGATATTATACCTGCATATATTACATGCATACATACATACATACACATACATACATGCATGCATACATACATATAAACATACATACATATATACATACATACATACATGAGTGCATATATACATACATAGATACATACATGCATATATCTATACATATATACATGCATACACATATACGTACGTACGTACGTACATACAACATACATACACACATACGTAGGTATTACATTTATGCCTGCATGCATACTTTCTTATATGCAGAAACACATACACAACTAGATGCAGTTATACATGGTATACGTGAGCCTGCTCATTCATAAATGCATTCAGAAAGTATGTACCTGATATTATACCTGCATATATACTTGTATACATTCATATTTACATGTAAAGACACATGCATGCATGGAATACATAAACACACACATATATAGAATCCATGCATGTAAGAATGAGTGTAGATTGTGTTGTGATGAAGTTTCCTTCACGCAAAGTTTTTAAACGTGTGGAGAAACTAAATATAGAGATGATGTAGTTGGTAGATGCATAGTGAAGAATTTATGTGGTTATTCTGGTATCTTGCATATGATAAATAATTTCTTTGATTGTTTTTTTTATGTTTTTGAAAAAAACTGCAGGATAAATAATTAATTTATCGAAGTTTTATTGTGTTTTTTATAATATTGCATATGTATACACCATCATTTGATGGAACATTCTATGTGCCTTTAGAATCAAATGCATGAAAATGTGTAGCAAACACGAGGAGTCAATTATAGATTGGAACAAAAACTTTATATCTTTAACTATCAAAGGAAAGCGTAAATGCATACGAGCTGAAATGATAGTATTTGTCTACATTGTCTTCTCGATCATGAGCACCCATAAAAGAGATCATTTGATAATAACATTAATGGCTGCATAAACTCGTCCTTACTGATTGAGAAAGAAATATATATATTTAGCGGATCTTATTTTGAAGACGCATAACTAGCACCTTGAATAAGAGATACATTGGACAGTACTGTAGTAGTTCGTCATTTACTACATTATTGAGATTATATTTTCAATAATCCAAATATGAAGCTTAATATTTATTTTTTTCTTAGTTTTAAGCATAAAAGTCTCTACAATACACAAGTACTATTTGATAATGAGGGATCACAATTACTTTGAAGTATACAAAGTATCAAAGTATTCAAAATACATTACCCTAAAGTTGTGCATGTGAAGGGTTTACGTGTGTACGATAGGATAGAGAGAGAGAGAGAGAGAGCATTTCGTTTAATCTATGTGTTAATGTGTTGCATGAAGTTTCTATATGTCCGTGTTTATTTGACAAGTAAGATATGCATGTATGAGAAACTATATAGAACAAAACTATTACATATGTGTTGATCCACCACTTGGGGTAACATATCTTTTTTTACTAAATGCAAAAGGCGAAGAAGCATCTAGGACATGTGTTCTATTTATATACAAAGGAATAGGTATTTAGACCATCAACAGAGGAGAAAAATGATCTTTGCAGGTACAAGTGGATGAAGGCAGATGTTTCTTTTGAGGGTTAATGGCAATACTAGAAGTTGAAGGTGCATCCCAAAAAATAGTCATCCTATGGGACATGCATTCCCAGACTTGATGATACGACCTTATCTTGAAAAGAGTAGGATAATAATGCTATTGTTCACCTCCCATGCGTGAATTTTAAAGTTACATGTTCTAAAAGGACTATTACCCTCCTTATTTTCTTAATACATCATGAGCACATAAAAAAATTTAAATTGTAATTTACAATCTACCATAAAGTCTTCACATTTTAATTTCAAATATGGAGCATTATTTGCTTGATTGATGTTGTGCGTAATTGAAGACTCAACATTGAATTATCTATGAACTTTAATTCTTCATTATTAAAATTTAAAGAACTCATTTAATGGTTGTTTGTACGTAATAAGCATGAATGATTGTACTTATCATATCTCATATAACTTTATGTTTTCTTGATTGATAATAATTGAAATAGCTTTTTATATTGATTGAAAAACTAACTTTATATTGAATGAACAGCTAACGGATTGGTTATTTCGAAAAACTAAGGCCATGTATCTTTGGCAGTTCACACTTAGATTGGTCCTATCATAAAAGGGTTTTGTAAATAGAAACCAACGAATGCATGACGTAGAGGTAATAGTGAAAGAACATGGCTTTTTTTTTTGTGTGTGCGATCTGAAATGTTTTTATGAATTATGATATCGAATGAAAAATTTTGGTTTTCTATCCACATCTAAGAAATTATACGAATTTCGAAGATCTATCATGTCTAAAATCAAACATAGATGCGTGCTCTTCAATTGTAGGTAGACAAATGGGATGAATATAATAATCTACTAAAAGAATATTACTTTCGTAAGGAAGTAGCGACACCCGAGGGATGCCTATTGAGAGATGTAGTGGATACTTCAAATGAAGTCTTTTGGCTATAGAGCTGCAAGAAGAGTCAGTTGTCTGATCAAGATGCATTGACAAATGAGAAAGAGAAATTCTTTGTGCAAAGTGTAGCTGCAATCTTTCATTGGCCTTGGAGTTAGAAAGCTCATTAAATACAAGGGATGTATCAAAATCACTCAAACATCTTGACTTACACATCTTGAGGTCATCCATGTGTGGCTTTTATTGATTATGGATCTAAAATAGATATGACGTCAAAAACAAATTATGTGCATTGCATGGTGCTTCTACTTATGTGCTTATCTCAAGAAAGGATGATTATGATAATCATCACGTGTTTGTCCATGAGTAATGATCCTATTCAATTATTTTAAGGCAACTATTCGATATCATATCAAAGATTGCAACAACAGTTCTGAAATGTGGAATTACATATGCACCAATATCTTCAACTGATGATTTGGAATTCTTCAAGTCTATG
>MU262033.1:0-35000 GCA_020310875.1 Ceratopteris richardii | reverse complement strand
GAAATCTACAAGATTGCAAAAGGACAAGAGAGGATGTCCAAGGTACAAGACTAGACAAGAGTAGACAAGACTAGAGCAAAGGATAAGACTAGAACTGGATTGGAACTTGAAATTACTTACTTGATGATCATGACTCCTTGACCTCCCAAGACTGACATTCAAGATACCATCAAGGTATATTATCACAAAAGAATCTAAATACTCTCAAAAAATATCATTCATCATATGTTGAAAGATGAGTGGAGCATTTGTGAGACCGAATGGCATAACTACATAATCAAAACGCCCATACCTTGTTTGAAATGTTGTCTTCCATTCATCTTCTTATTTGATCCTCACAAGATTGTAAGCTCCTTGAAGGTCAATCTTTGTGAAGAACGTTTCTTTCCCAAGGTATTCCAAGAGCTCTCATATGAGTGGTAAAGGGTATCGGTTCTTTATAGCTACTTTATTCAACCCACGATAGTCTACACACATTTGGAGAGTCCCATTCTTCTTCTTCAAAAATAGGATATGGGACTTGCAAGAGACTTTGACTGTGTAATAGAATCCTTGGATAGATTCTCATCAATATTCTTACGTAATTCTATAAGTTCCTTTAGGGATAGTCTATAGATTGGTGCGTAGGGTGGTTGTGCTCATTGTTGAAGTTCTATGGCATAATCATAAGGCATATGCTCTAGGAGGATATGTGCATTCTACTTCTCAAAGGCATCTTGAAAATCTCAGTATTGACTAGATAGCTTTATTGAATCATCTTTTTTGGACTCTTGAGTTGGTATGACATACAACATATATGTTGGTTCCTTCCTTATTGGATGCATGAAGGCTTTGGCTCCTCTATATGTTGGGTTCTTCTAGATATCATGATGAGTGATTTTATTCTTCTCTCAAACAATGTATGGATTTGTGTTTATATGGCTAGGGCATTCCAATCTTAACACGGTTGATCAAACATGATATAACATTAAAACATATAGGGCAATCATGATCATTAAGGTGTACTCTTAATGGTGTGGTTTCCTTGGTAATAATCGTGAATGCTAGAGGTAATAATCCTTAGATGCTTTGAGGCGCACTCTACAGTATGGGAGGAACACTTTGGATTATGCATTGTTTTATGAATCTAGTGCAAAATTTCAGGTTCATGGATACACGGATCCAGATTGGTGTGGTAGTATTCTTGATAGAAGATCTACTAGTGGATTTCTATTCTCATTTGGAAGTGCAGCTTTTACATGGAGTAGTAAGAAGCAGACCATTGTTGTTTTTGTTGAGTATAGAGGTGCTACTATGGCAGCATGTGAGGCATCATGGCTAGAGATGCTTCGTGTAGATCTATGTGTGGAAGTGCAAAAACCTATCATCAGCTATTGTGATATTCATAGCAGCATACAATTGGTAAAGAACCCTCTTTTTCATGCTAGAACAAAGCGTATCGAGGCACATTACCATTTCATCAAGGAAAATGTGTTAAAAAGTGATATTGACCTTGTTAATGTGAGGATAGATGAGCAATTTGCTCATATTTTCACTAAAGCACTTTGAGGTTAAAAGATGCATTGCTAACTTCGGCAACTAGTCAAAATAGTGGTCATTTGATAAGACCTTTAGCTTGTAGGTAGACAAATTAGTAATTGCAAGAAATATCATACCTTTAGATAGGACAGCGTGCTTGTTTTGGAGAAAAACAAGATTCCTGGGAAATAAGACACCCAAGATGGTGACAAAAAGGTTATTAATAATCTTTGCAACTCTCTATAATGGTTTTTTTATTAGCTATTTTTGCCCATCCAACCATCTCTTAGGCCTAATTTTAGCCATGGTTTTCCTATTACCTTTGGGCTATCAATGTTGTTTTGTCTTTGTGCTGTTATATATGTGTGAATCAAGTGAAGGGGGTGTTGGCAAACATAGTTTGTCTTCTTGAAATGTAGACTTTTTTACTTGCCTAGATGGCATCACATGAGTGCAAATTTGCAATTGGATACTTAGAATTCCTTGCCCAAACTTTTTTATTCTCATGTACTTCATCATTTGTCCATTAATATGCTCCATTCTCATGTGCCAAAGATCTATCTCTTTAATCCTTTGATTTATAAATGAGAAATAACTCTATGATAAGGGTTTGTCTTTACCTCAGGTGTAAAGATCCTTCCTGATTTATTTCCTCTTGCAATCACCCTGTATACATCCTTGGAGTTCTCCATAAAACAACCCCTTTGATAAAACTTGATTTGATAGCCTTTCTCCACCTTTGGTGACATGAAGTTCAACAAACTTCTTTGTAATTCTCTAGATCTTGCTTGTATTGCTCTCTTCTTGTATAATTTTAACCTCTTGAAGAAACGTAAAAGAAAAAATGATCTGCATATAAATGTATAAAGATCCTTCCTGATTTATTTCCTCCTGCAATCACCCTGTATACATCCTTCGAGTTCTCCATAAAACAACCTCTTTGATAAAACTTGATTTGATAGCCTTTCTCCACCTTTGGTGTCATGAAGTTCAACAGAATTCTTTGTAATTCTCTAGATCTTGCTTGTATTGCTCTCTTCTTGTATAATTTTAACCTCTTGAAGAAACATAAGAGAAAAATGATCTGCATATAAATATATTTAATTTTTCTTTTTAAGTGCAAAACAATCTGCATATAAATATATTTAATATTTCTTTATAAGTGCATTTACTTGATGGAAACCAAGCATTATAAGATAAAGACTGAAAATTTAAATAAAGTATGGAAAATATGTTTCGGTAATGAGAATGCCAATAAAGCGATTTCCACACGTTCTTCTCTTCACTCAAATTAAAGAGAAATATGCAAATATGTCAAGCTAAACTTTTCATGTATAAGCATATATAGCAAATTGTTCTTATAAGGTGACAATTAGTGTCGATAAAGAAGTTTTCCTCAATGTGATATGAAATTTATTCAATGATATTGATATACACAAAAATGGAGACTTAGCAGTTATGGAGTCCCTTGAGTGTCGATGATAAGCATCTAATAAACTATATTGAAATATAAAAAGTTTTAAAGTTTAGTGTTAGTATGCTATAATGTACGTAGCGCTCTCACAAATATGTTAAAGTGGCCTCAGCCTCACATACCTTTCAGCTTGTTTTTTCTTGGTTAGCTTCTCGAATAACCTGCAATAAAGAAACAAAGAAGAGAGAGAGAGAGAGAATTCAAAGAGAGAAAGATGTAGAAAGAGAGAAATAGAGACAGAGGGAGACAATAAGAGAGAGCTTAGGCAAAACAACAATTTTGTATATACTTGTTTCAGCTCGTAAGCGCAGCGCAATTGCGAACGTTGGAGAGCTCTTCGATCAGATGTGTGAAAATTCCGGTCAAAAAGCCTCCAACATTTTAATTTTTTTCTGTCAACAAACCATTGTGTAAGCAATGCTAAGGTGTCCTAAGAAACACTAGAATTGGTGTCGCATAAGCGACATATTTTAGCATCACATATGCAACGCTTTTAAAAACCGTCACATTAGTGATGCTCTATGTGAGCGTCGCACACCCCATCGCACCACACATTGAAAAAAACGTCATTTTCCTCGTCATTTAATTGACGGTGCACGCTCGACGCTCATTGCGATGCATTTTGCAATTTTATAGCGACAAAATTGTGTCGCCTTAACCGTCACGATGTGCCCGTATTCCTTGTAGTGACTACATAATGTTTAGAGCCCGATTGCTGCTTCCGACACATCACAATGGCGTAGACATTTTCTTTTTAAAGAGGAAGTTCAACAATTGACAACTACTCTTCCATATAGCTTGAATTCATTAAAAAGTAAAGTGCGAAAAAGGCATAGCACCCTTGAGACCTCTCAAATCCTATAGAATAGGGGCTGAAGACCTAGCAATTCATAACATATAGAGCCCCAAAACGTGTACCGTAGAGACTGGAAGAGGATCGCCTCAAAACTAGACGAGATAACTGCTTTGAACTTAGTCCGAAGACCCACCAATCCTGTTATCATGTGCTATTGGTTGAGGCGGTGGGCTGCTCATCGAGGCTGTGGAATGCCATCAGGGGTGAGACTCTTTGGACGATTTGGAGGGACCGATGTGCTGTCAATTTCGGCCAAACTCGAAAGGAATGGTCGATTGAGAAATCCTTGTTTCTTATAGGTAAAAGAATCTCCCGAGATAAAAGATCTCAATTGTTTAGACATCATTGTATTTATCTCCTTGAAAACAACAAGCTGAAACCCAAATGGGTCCCACATAAGGGAGATAATAGATTTGTCCACCTCATTTGTAATGCCCTCTAGCTTGCCATACTCCTCCCCTGCATTGTAGGAGTTGGGGAGTCCCATCGGCACTAGTCCCATTCACTTGTAACTTTTCTTTTTTATTTTAATTAAAATCCGAGAGATTAGGCTAAGGTCAAACTTTCTTTTATAAAAAAAATCGAAGCGCCATAAGTAGATAAGTACCTGAGCCAAAGGCGAACAGCTCACATCCTCCTAAATTAACATAATTTTGAAGGAGGAGGAGGAGAAGGCAGAAATAAGACTGTAACCTGATCATCATTTTTGAAACAATAAGAATTATGAGGAGCTTCGCAAGCACCGTTTCAGAAGGCAGCAGTGCACGGAGAAAAATCAATTCTATCGAGATTATTTAAAATGGAATTAAACCAGTCCAACTTGGACAAGATTCTAAGTTTGAGTGGCACGGTAGCAAGTTGATGTTACAGTGTTTGGATTTTACCATTTTCATGTACATTGTGAATAGATATGATGGATTCATAGACATTACTAAAAATTTTACGTTCCATGCCCTTTTGCATATTTGATGTTTGAAAAACTTGTGAATTACATACCGATCGAGTGATCTTTGCACTCGTTATGCTCAATTATCGCAGGCAAAATTTATGCAACGCATGTCGTTAATGGCGTCCCATGAGCACTTGCAAGTTACATTATTTTCAACATGGTTAAGGTGCCTTCTCGCAGATGGGGAAATAGAGGGAGGATTATTGATGGACTTGAGAAAGATATCTAAGACCATCTCAAACTCTACCCTAACCTAGTAGAGGTTAAAGATGAGATAAGATTCTCTTGGTCGAACCTCGAATCTCATGATGATTTGAGGAAAGCAAGACTTGATAGAAGCTACATCGCTCAGAACATTATCAACAAATGGAGTCACCTCTCGCTCTCCCAATGGTGAGACCTTACTATTTAAGATCACTACCTTGTTATCCTCACCTTTAAGCTGCTCATCAATCTTAAGAAAGCTCCTTGGTTTCATGCCAATGTGGTGATTTTCTCTCTCCTCTAAGTCCAAGAGGAGACTACCAATGCTTGGAAGTCAGTCTTTTCCACCCGTTTGTCTCTTGCCAAAAGTTGGAAGATTGCGATAATAGAAACACGACACATTTTGGCCAAGGCCTAGAAGATTCTTCAAAAGGTTCGTCATGTCCGGAGGGAGAATCTCTATCGATGGCTGAGGTGTCCGGAGGAGGAAATGAACAAAGGTCAATCTCAATGCCAAAGAGGGCTATGGAAAATGAGAGGCATGTTGAGATACAAAGAACAAATTAAAAGGACAAATCTACATGTCAGCATCTCTTTGAAAATTTAAGAGATCTACATATACAAGCCAAGTAGATGAGTCCCATATGATTTAGCATGTGTGTCTGAGGTCATACTATGAAGACTCATTGAAGAGGAATCCAGCAAAGATGTGTTTCTTTTCCAATGTTAAAATAATCATAGTGAAGTTGATGTTATAAAACAACAAAACCTCGTGGAAGTCGAGGAATCGTGCCTTCGTGGTTACTGTATAATGTTTAGAGCCCGAGTGCTGCTTCCGACACATCAGAATGCCATAGAATTTTTCTTTTTAAAGACGAAGTTCGATCATTGACAACTACTTTTCCATATAGCTTGAATTGATTAAAAACTAGGGTGCGAAAAAAGGCATAGCACCCTCGGGACCTCTCGAATCCCATAGAACAGTGGCTGAACAGCTAGCAATTCCTAAAATACAGAGCCCCAGAACCTGTACGGTAGAGCCTGGAAGAGGATCGCCCCAAAACTAGACGGGATAAGTGCTTTGAACTTAGTCCGAAGACCCACCACTCCCGTTATAATGTGCTGCTGTCAGAGGCATAACGACATGCAATCCAAACGGACTCTCATGCGAATTGTCCAAAGTAAAGCGCCGTAAGTAGATAAGTACATAACAGTTCACATCCTCCTAAAATAGCATCAATTTTTCCTCAGCTCACATAAGAAATTTTATCCCGAAGTCATAATTAGAATATATATTTTCATCAGGAGGAGGAGAAGGCAGACATAAGACCGTAACCGGATCATCATTTTTCAAATAATCAAATTGTGACGAGCTTCGCAAGCACGGTTTCAGGAGGCAGCAGTGCAAGAGAAATGTCAATTCTAACAAGAAACATAATAGAAAAACTATTGACTGCATCGAGATTATTTAAAATGGAATAAAACGTGAATAGTAGCATCTTGATAGCAAATTGCACAAAACTGATATGATGTGAAAACCATCATCCTCTGTCTCTCCAAGCTTGAGGAAGTAGATAAGCAACTGGTGGATGGTCCACAAGTACCATCACCTGGTGTACGCTTCTAGAACAATGAAGGGCCAACGAACCAAGAAATAGCAGCTCCTCCAATCAGCCCTCCCTATCACACTTAGAAATCATTCTAATGTTTTAGGTCAATTGAGCCAACCTAAGCAACGTATGGGGATTACGCACGTAGTGCTCACTCACATTCTATAAACCAAGTTTTTTCATCGATGCAAGGCCACACCTTTCCATTGGCTTATTACCTATGCACTATCCCAGACATCGAGTTGAGCTAGCATACCTCTGCCTTGTAGCTCCTTATTTAGAGTTGTCTACATTGCCATTCGATTCTACCTTGCAAGTGTAATAATGAACAATGCCATCATCTTTGTACTTTCTATTACTAGTGCATTTTTTAAATTTTACTATAATTTTTCCTAATCTGTACTAGTGCTACATTCTCTTGTGTAGCTACTTTATTACTTCAGCGGCAATGTTGATTCATAGAAGCCTTAAATCCCATGAAGACACCAAGAAAGCACAAGACTTGTTCTATGATGAGCTTCGTCTATCCTTTATCCCAAAGCACTGGGTAAGGATGTGGTACGAGCATCCTAAAGGCCATTTAAAACTAGTTTATTTAGGATCTAGAGACACAATGTGTCCTCCGCTTTTTTCAAAAACACAGAAAGAAAAATCAATACTCAAATTATTTATCATATGCAAGATATAAGAAATACCAAATAAATTCATTACTATGCATCGACCAACTACATATCTATAGTTATTTTCTCCAAACGTTTAAATCTTTTGCGATAAGGAAACTTCATCACAACACAATCTACACTCATTCTTAGATGCATGCATTCTATATATGTGTATGTGTATGTATCTCATGCATGCATGTGTCTTTACATCGAAATATGATAATATACACATGCATGTGTCTTTACATCGAAATATGAAAATATGCAAGTATAGATGCGTGTATAATATCAGCTACATCCTTTATGAATGCATTTATGCATGAGCATGTTCATGTATGCCATGTAAAAATGTAGTTGTTTATGTTTGTCTGCACATAAGAAGTTATGCACGCAAGCATATATGTAAAGACGTTTGTATGGATGTGTGTATGTATGGAATCTATATATGCGTATGGGTATGTATCTCATGCATGTGTCTTTACATCTAAATATGAATATATACAAGTACATATGCGTGTATAATATCACGTACATCCTTTATGAATGCTTTTATGCATGAGCATGTTCATGTATACCATGTAAAAATGCATCTAGTTGTGTATATTTTTCTTCACATAAGAAAGTATGCACGGAAGCATATATACATATATGTA
Organism: Ceratopteris richardii; assembly: GCA_020310875.1. Lineage (NCBI taxonomy): Eukaryota > Viridiplantae > Streptophyta > Polypodiopsida > Polypodiales > Pteridaceae > Ceratopteris > Ceratopteris richardii. The sequence goes on along the minus strand of MU262033.1, from coordinate 27,074 downwards.
TGTATGGAGGGATGTGTAGGTGTATGCATATATGTATGTATGTATAGATGGATGGATGTATACTTGTGTGCATGTATGTATGTATGAATGTATGCATGAATGTATGCATGTATCGAAGTATGCATATATGTATGTACGCATGTATGTATGTATGTATGGATCGATGGATATATGTATGCATGCATGTATGCATGTATGTATGTGTGCGTGTATGTATGTGTGTACGTAGATATGTACGAATGTATATACATACATTTACATTCATGTATATATATCAAGAATATATGAACATACGCATTTATAGATGCACTTATGGATCTTTGCATGCATCCATTTATGCATTCATGTATCAATATAACTGTATGCATACTTCTATCTATCTCTTTGTGCATATATTTATGTATCCAAAATATGCATGTATACGTATATTTATGGACGTGTATGTATGCATCGGTACTTATGTATGTATGTGTTTTTTATTGTATCTATGTAATTGTGAGTATATGTGTGCTCTGTAAATTTTTTTTAATACAAAGGAAGTTCGGCATTAGCCTACTCTGTAATTGTGAGTATATGTGTGTGCTCTGTAAATTTGTCTTTGCAGATGTATATATGTGTAAATGTACGTGGAGAATATAGGAAAGTAGAGATCAAGGAGAGTGGAGATTTAGAATTGAAGGACGAATAGAGAGAAGAGCAAGAGCCGGAGACGAGAGGTTGAATAGAGGTCTAAATCAATAGACGACAGAGAGGAAAGTTGGATGTATTAAAAAGTCGAAAACGAGGTAGCCTATATTGGACTTACGTTTCACGTTAGGTTCTTGAGTTTAACAGTTAGCTTTCTCTTTGTGGAGGACCATGATTCGGTTAGAGATGTGCCTAGAAGTCGTTGAAGACCATGATTCGGTGAGGGATGAACTCATTCTTGTTTCCGTGATCACGTAGCAATGGTTATGCCCTTTGGCATGCTCGAGTTTTGGAGCTTGTTTTTATATAATGGTTACTCTTCGGAGGCGAATACAATCTGCCGGAAACTGTTTGCAGTTGTTTGCATCACAGCGTCAGATCTATAGCACCTACATATACAGGTCAATATGAGTTAGCACGTATGTCTGAGTTCATATTATGAAGACTCATTGAAGAGAAATCCAGCAAAGGATGTGTTTCTTTTTAGAAAATATATACTGTTATCAGAAGGAGGAGGAGAAGGTAGACATAAGACCGTAACCAGATCATCATTTTTCAATAGAAAAAGCAGTGATTGCATCGAGATCAAGTGACACGGTAGCAAGCTGATGTTACAATGCTTGGATTTGACCATTTGCATGTACATTCTGAGTATGTAAGTTGATGTTTGAAAACATTCGAATTTTGCAACTTAGATCCCAGAGCATACAGATCGACAGATCTTTGCACTCGTTATTCTCAATATGCATGCATCATTTATCAAAAGCATGTCGTTAATGACGTCCCATGTGTGTAGTGAGACTAAACTTCAATTATTTTTAACTTTGTCCGGAGCACTTGCAAGATTCTTCATTTTCAAGTTACATTCGGAAAAAAGCGAAGGTTTTGCATTAAATGGTGTACCTTCAAACTGCACCGAAACAGTAATGTTGGAAAAATAGTGGCTCCCATAATTCAATGGCAATAATGACATTGAACATTATTGGAAACACCATAGTTAGAACACGTTTTGAGGTGAGAAACCTTTCCTTTACTACGTTACAAGCCCTAAAGTGTGTGTGTGTGTTGTGGAGGGGGAGGGGTTATATGAAGAAATAACCGATCAACTTAGCTCTAACCAGTCAGCTTGTTTGGCATTTTCACCATCCCTTCTCCAACTCTACTTTAGGGGGCCTTCGTGCTCTGTATCCTTGCAAAGCCAAACATCTAATCCTTACCATATGGGATATGAAGGATTCCATGGGTGTTATCTTCACCTTCACTTGAACCACCGTTTATTGAGAAAAACAAAGGAAAGCATATGCTTTTGTGCTCTAAGTAAAAGTAAGAGGTTGCATTAAAGAAGTTAGCTATACAATTAGAATTGAAATCAAATGCGCATTTCGAACACTCACAAGGTTGCTTTCACATAGAATAATTGGTTTAACACACAAGAGCTTCATGGTAGAGAGATAGAGTGGTCGTTTCTTACCACATTATTATACTTGATACCAACATTTAAGAATTCAATTTTATGATCAAAACACATAAGCTCTCAACTTAGAGGTGCTTGATTGTTGGAGTTCAAAGATAAATGGACTACCACATGAATGTACAATGATAAGTGTGCCATTAAGGTTTAGGCCTATATACAAGTTATAGGAGAAAAGCTCCTAAAGTGGGAAAGAAATTCATCATGTTCCTAAGTGTGATCAACACATCACTACCAAAATATATCAACAAATTCCCCTAGGGAGTGATGCAGTAATCAAGGATTTTGAAATCATGTTAACGAACTACAAATCTATGTAGAAACAAAACCATCTAGAAAAGGAAGTATGCCCAAAGCTTTGTGAAAAGCTTCAAACTTCTCCCTAGCTAGAGCCTTTGTGAAAAGTTCTACAATGTTATGCCATGTCGGAGCATAAGCTAAATTGATCTCTCTAGCAAAGAATCTCTCGCTCACATAATGACAAGCATGGAACACAAGGTAATGCGCTTTGACTATCAGTAAAGATGGTGGTGGCAGAAAACTACCAGCACCAAAATCACCAAAACTAAGAGGATATAAGGAAAACTTATAGATAGAGAATAATCTTAAGCTTCACATTTCGATTCTTGAAAATATTATCTCAATAACGTAGACAATGATGAACTACTACATTACTATCCATTGTATCTCTTCTTCAAGGTGCTAGTTATGCATCTTCTATATCAGATCTACTGATATATAACCACTCATGTTATCATCGAATGATCTCTTTTAAGGGCTTTTCATGATCGAGAAAAGAATGTAAGACAGTATTTAGAGGTACTATGTACGCAAAGACTACCATTTCAGCTCATATGCATTTACGCTTTAAATTGATAATTAAAGATAATTCTTTCATGCATTTAACTCTATAGGTACATACAAATGTTCCATCAAATGATGTTGTACGCATATGCAATATTATAAAAAACACAATGTATGCATGTTCATGTATGCCATGTTCAAATGCATATAGTTGTGTTTATATGTCTCATCATAAGAAAGTATGCATGTAGGCATATATGTATATACCTATGTATCAGTGTATGTATGTGTGTATGTATGTATGTATTTATGTATGTATTTATGTATGTATGTGTGTATGTATCTATGTATGGATGTATATGTGTATGCATCTATGTATGTACATCTATATGTATGTATGTCTATATGTATGTATGGATATATGTATGTATGCATGTATGTTTGTATCTATGTATGTATGTAGGTATGTATGTATGTATGCATGGATGTATGCATGCATGTATTTATGTATGTATGTATGTATGCACTCATAAAATGTATGTATGTGTGAATGTATATACATATGTGTACATTCATGTATGCACTCCTGTATATACATCAAGAATATATGAACATATGCATTTATAAATGTACTTATGGATCTTTGAATGAATCTATTTATGCATTCATGTATCAATATATGCATGCTTCTATCTATCTCTTTGTTCATGTATTTATGTATCCAAAATTTGCATGTATGCGTATATTTATGGACGTGTATATATGTATGTGTTTTTTTTTGTATTTATGTAACTGTGGGGATATGTGTATCGTACGTAAATTTCTCTTTGCAGATGTGTCTATGTGTAAATGTATGTGGAGAATATAGGAAAGTAGAGATCAAGGAGAGAGGAGATTTAAAATTGAAGACCAAATAGAGAGACGAGTAAGAGCTAGAGACAAGAGGTTGAATAGAGGTATAAGTCAATAGGGAACAGAGAGGAAAGTTGCATATATTAAAAAAATCGAAAATGAGGTAGCCTATATTGGACTTACGTTTCAGGTTAGGCTTCTTGAGTTTAGTGGTTAGCTTTCTCTCTGTGGAGGACAGCTGGTTGATGTGCTTAGAAGTTGTTGAAAAACCTTGATTAGGTGAGGGAATACATCTCTCGGTCGAGATGATGAACTCACTTTTGTTTCTGTGATCACGTAGCAATGGTTATGCCCATCAGCACGCTCCAGTTTTGGATCTCGTTTTTATATAATGTATAATCTTCGGAGGCGAATACTGACGGGAGCTGTTCGCGGTTGTTTGCATCAGAGCGTCATGATATACAAGTCAGCATCTGTCCGAAAATTCGACAGACCTGCATATACGAGTCAAGTGGGTGGGTTCCACATGAGTTAGCACGTGTGTATGAGGTCATACTATGAAGGCTGATTGAAGAGAAATCCAGCAAAGATGTTTTTCTTTTCCAATGTGACAATAATCATAGTGAAGTTGATGTTATAAAACAGTAAAACCCCGTTGAAGTTGAGGAATTGTGCCTTCGTGGTTACTGCATAATGTTTAGAGCCCGAGTGCTGCTTCCGACACATCAGGATGCCGTAAAGCCTTTTTTTAACGAAGAAGTTCGAACATTGACAAATACGTTTTCCATATAGCTTGAATTAATTAAAAAGTATAGTGCAAAAAAGGCATATCGCCCTCAGAACCTTTTGAGTCCCATAGAAACTCCTAGCAATTCCTAACATACAGAGCCCCATAACCGGCGACGGTAAAGACCCAACAATCCCGTTTTAATGTGCTGCTGTCAGAGGTGACAAGCAATCCAAACGGATTGTCATGCGAGTTTTCCAAAGTAGAAGCGCCATAGGTAGATAAGTACCTAAGGCAACGGTGAACAGCTCACATCCTCCTTAAATAACATCAATTTCTTCTCAGCACAGTACTTTCCCAAGGAAAGAAGAAAGAAAGTTTATCTTGAAGTCATATTTAGTTTCTAAAGGTAAGAAGAAAGAAAACTTAACTAGTTTGAGCGTAGTTCGAAGACCCAACAATCCCGTTCTAATGTGCTGCCGCGAACATAAGTAGAAATAGAAGCGCCATAAGTAGATAAGTACCTGAGGAAGGAAATGGCGAACAGCTCACATCATTTCAGCTCATATGCATATATTGGATAGCAATCTTGTTTAATGGTCTAGGTCTGTTGGATAGCAATCTTGCATATTGGATAGCAATCTTGTTAAATGGTCTAGGTCTTTTGGATAGCAATCTTGATTATAACTTTATAGGTAGTTTACAACATATATAAATTAATCTCTCACTATCATGTCTTTCAATATCTCTCTTTATCTCTCCGTCTCCCTCTCTCTCTCTCTCTCTCTCTCTCTCTCTCTCTCTTAGGATCTTTAGCTGATTTTGTTTATTTGTCTTCATACCAATATCACGTAGCTCCTTGAAAAAACAATAATAAAAAAGATTATTTTCCATCTAATTCAACTTCAGTTTTATGATCTCACTTCTCTCCTTCTAACACTCTTATTTGCTTTTCTACCTCATGTCTCCTTTGCACGTAAGATCAACTTGCGAATAAAATGAGATAGGTATATCGTCTATCCGCATATCAGGTGATATATTGGTATTGAATAGATTGTTCCTTTGTATATGGGCATAAATTTTGATCAGTTGCGTCTTGTAAAGATAACTCACTCTACCAACAACGTGATCTTTGTTTTCTTAGAGAAAATAAGACTCCTCTAGGAACTTAGTCCATTGAAAACCTGCATCATTGCAGAATAACAAGATATGACAAAGAAAACTTTATGGAGCAAGGAAAATATTATCACTAAAAATCATCTCTCTTTTAGAGCACATAAATTCCCATTCTCTCTCTCTCTCTCTCTCTATCTCCCTTCTATCATGCACACGTAAATCCTTCACATGCACAACTTTAAGCTAATGTATTTTGAATTCTTGAGACTTTGTATACTTCAAACTAATTGTGTTGCCTCATTATCAAATAGTGCGTGTGTACGGTAGAGACGTTTGTGATTAAAACTAAGAGGATATAAGGAAGGATTATACATATAGAATAATCTTAAGCTTCATATTTGGATTCTTAAAAATTTAATGTAGACAATGAAGAACTACTAAATTAGATTAGTATCCATTTTCTCTTTGATTTGCTTCTTTTTAAAGAAGCTACATAATTATTTGGATCAGCCTTGACAACCCATCAATCCTCAAACAATAACTAGATTTTCTTTCTCTTGACTTACTTTTACGTTTTTCCATTGATACCTTTGGTTTCTTATCTAATAAGCCTCATTTAGAGATTAACCCTTATTTCCCTTAGTATTTTTTGGATCCGTTTTTGTGCTTTGTGCATAATAGGCTTGGTCTCTTGGATAGAATTATTCCAACACTTTGGTGGACTTTTAGGGTACGATTGATAGCATTAGTCTAACACTATTATGCACTTTGTGTTTAATGGTCTAGGTCTATTAGATAGCAATCTTGTTTATATTTTTATGGGTAGTTTACAACACATATACAATAATGTCTCAGTATCATGTCTTTCAATATCTCTCTCTTTATCTCTCCGTCTCTCTCTCTCTTAGGATCTTTAGGTAATTTTGACTATTTATCTTCATGTCAATATCGCATAGCTCCTTGAAAAAATATTAATAAAAAAATCCATCTAATTGAATTTAACTTTTACGATCTCAATTCTTTCCTTCTGAAACTCTTATTTGTTTTTTTACCTCATGTCTCCTTTGCACATAAGATCACCTTGCAAATAAAATGAGATATGTATCTTGTTTATTTGCATATACGGTGATATATTGGTATTGAATAGATTGTTCCTTTGTATATGGGCATAAAGTTTGATTAATGTTGTTTTCTAAACATAAATCACTCTACCAACAACGTGATCTTTGTCTTCTTAGACGAAATAAGACTCCTCTAGGAACTTAGTTCATTGAAAATCTGCATCATTCTAGAATAACCGTTGAAAAAGATGCATGGATCTCTCAAGGAAATGAGGTGGTACTGATAAAACTTGCTTTGCACCTGCCCTTAAACACTTTAGAGTTATGTTCAAGGACCTTTTTTCATGCAAATGACACCAAGAAAGCACCTATGTGCTTTAGAGTTGATGCTTCCAACAATTGAATCAAAACAGACTACTTCAAAACTTTCTATTTTGGTCCATACACCTGCTAGTTCTTTTACTCAGAGCTCACAGTACAATAATAATTGATGAAATTCCTTTTGAGGGAATTCAATTACTTATGTAGCTAATGATTTCAAGTGGAATCATCTAAAATGATCAATTATGCTCTGAGAAATGAGTTTAGCAAACCCAAGCTTACGAATGAACTATATGTATTATAAAACATGATTGTACAAGGTCACTAGCATTCTAATGATGCTCAATAATGATGGACTGAGTGAGATATGGCTTAATCCACTCATCTTCTACAAAAGATCGAGGAAAGAGCTCTGAATGAGGCCACAGAGAGCCGCAAGATTTACAAAGACTTTTTATAAGAGTTTTCTTCTAAGTTTGAATTTCAATTCAAATTTGGCTCCAATTAGAAAGTGACTCCATTGATTTAGGAGTTATTCTCTCAAATAAACTCGTAGCTAATGTTCTTCTTAGCTCCACAAGATATAGGCTTTTACAAGATTCTTCAAAGTATTAACCTTTTATTATAGTACATGATCAAGTGGTTACAAGCTAGTCTTCACATGATTCATCAAGTGATAATTGCACACATTGTCTTCCATGCTAAGCCAAATGTGTAGGCTTGATCATTTACACCAAAAGCTTCCCTTCAAGCCAAACATCTTGGCTTGCATTGCTTCATCAATCTTCTTGAATATCCTATAATCCAATCATGGTTTAAAACTTGCAAAGTTTAGTACCATCAAGTGGTTTGGTTAACAAATCAACACACTCCATATTTGTAGATACATATGCTAGTTGAATCTCTTTGCTCAAGAATTTTTCTCTAAGATAATGATAGTGTACTTTTATATGCTTGGCTCAGAACACTTACTCCATAAGATATGTCAACCCTTGTTAATGTTGCATATTTTATACTTCCAACTATGCTTTGATTACCTACAATGTCTTCAAGCAAATCACCTTCATGAGCACTCAACTTATGATTTAACTCCATAGGGGTGCTACCTACTTTTGTATCCTCCAAGTGGAACTTCTCCAACATGTCCTACACATATTTCCTTTGAGTGATGTAGATTCTAGAGTTAGTGTATACTGACTCAAATCGAAGAAAATAATTCAGAAGCACTAGGTCACTAATCTTAAACTCCTGCATTATCTGATTTTTGGTTTGTTTGATGCCATTGGCATCATTACCTGTGAGAATAATTTCACCCAAATATACACATAAATATCAGATTTGTCATTTGCTCCTCTTGAAAAATAGAGAAGAATCTACCTTGCTGATCATGAATCCTTGGTCTTGAAGATAGGTTGTTAACCTATGATTCCATTACCTAGGTGCCTGCTTCAAAAAATAAAGAGCTTTCTTCAATTTGCATACATGATTTACCTTGTTTGGATCTTCATAGCCAAAAGGTAGAGCCGTGTTTATGGCTCCATCAGAGTTCCTTTTGATTTTGTAAATGCACCTAGAACCTATCACCTTCATTGATGCTTTCTTGGGTACTAGCTCCCAAGTGTCAGTCTCCTGGAGTGCTTTTTTTATCTTCATCCATAGAGTCCTTCCATTCTACTTTGGCACTTGCTTCTTCATATGAGGAAGGTTCTTCAAGTGATGAATCCTTAGCAAGATAAATAGAATGCTTAGTGACTAATGAAGTATCATACCCATACCTGATTGGCTTCTTAGTCTCTCTTTGTGATCTCCTAAAGGCTTGGTTGGATGACTCAAGTATGTCCTCAGACCTCTTCATCTTGACTTTGCCTTTTGATTTCCATGCTTTAAATTCTTCCAAGTTGATAGTGTTCTATCATCTAATTTTATGTCTTCAATAGTGCTTTGCTCCTCCTTGGTGAGGCTTGAAAATTCTTCTTCCAAGTTTTATGGCAATTTGACCTTCTTGCATTCACTTTAAAACCAAGAGTCATTCTCATCAAACACAACATATCTATTGAATATAAATCCTTTTTTCGGATGGATTATAAAACTTGTATCCTTTTTCATTTATATCATACCCTATGAAGATGCATTTCTCTACCTTAGGGTCTAGTTTACCTCTGACTTGAGATGGAACATGCACATAAACAACAGAACCAAATATTCTGCAATGTTCAAGTGATGGTCTCCTACCATGCAGTGCCTCATAAGGGGTCATCTGATCAAGGGACTTAGAGGGTAACCTATTTATAAGTTAAGTGGAAGTAGAAACACTCTCTTCCCAGAAGTAATTAGGCAACTTCTTTTCAGTTAGCACAGATCTAGCTGTTTCCACAATCAATATGTTCCTCCTCTCTACTACTCGATTTTGTTCAAGAGTATATCTATTTGTGATCTATCTCTTCATACCTCTATCCTGCAAAAATCCATAAACCTGATTGGAGAAATACTCACCTCCTCCATCTAACCTTATCTTCTTTAAGCTTTTGCTTGTTTGATTTTCCACAAGTTCAAGATACTTCATGAAACAACAAAACACTTCATCCTTATGTTTCATGAAATACAAGATAGTCCACCTACCAAAATCATCAATGAATGACACATAGTACCTTGAGCCTGAAATTAAAGGATCCTTGCTTGGTCCCCACACATCTGCATGGAGAAGCTTTTCACATGAAAAAGTTATGCATGCCAAACCTTTGCATCTGATATAGCTTGAGATTCTCAATGATTCATAGATTATGCATAATCTATGTGCTTACAGAGGCTATGACATAAAATTCTAGAAGCAATGATAGCATAAGCATATGAGAGATCATGACTTATACATTTATCATCAATAAATTTAACAACAAAGCCAATCTTGGTTCAAGTTGAAATGAATAAAAAGAAATTCTTAATCCTTGGCACATATAAGGAACCTAAGAAAGGGAAAGAACTACCATCATTAGTAGTTATAATGATGTCTCCAACTCCCATTAGATAAGAGGATTTTCAGGCACATGTGACAATATCCGTATATGGACAGGCCCAAGTAATGTAAAGAAATTGCACTACAAAGTTATATATTTGGCTGCACCACCATAAAATTATGAAACATCCAAGTCTACTACAAACATACACTGCTCATGGGAAGATGAGTCATATCTCTTGACATAAGTAGAGGCCCACTTATCATTTTGAACAAGATTAACAAACTCGGTTTTAGGTATAGAGGCCATTACAACAACCTTTCCAACATCTTTTTTCTTTGCCACCTTTATAGTGAGTTTAGGAAAATACTTTATAACATGATCATTTCCCTTAAATTACTTGCAAAAAAAAAATCTATCTTTTTTTCATCTTTTTCTTACCTCCTTGATTGTGCAACAGTAGCTGATTGATAATTACTAGTAGATGAGCTCCATTCACCTTTGCCCTTCTGAGTAGCTAAGAAAGCCTGATCTACAATATGCATAATTGAACCATTCTTTTTGGATTGATCTTCTTGCAACAAAACAAAGACTAAGTCCTAAAATGTAAAGGAATTTCTACTTTCTTTCATCATCAACCAAAGAGAAGAAGTAAAACTCTAGTATGAGTCTAGAAGATTTTTAAGAATAGTCTACACAAGTGACCTATCTAACAAGATTTCATCAATTAAAATCATCTACTTCTTCAAATATTTGATATTAAAAAAAAAACGAAAATCCATTGAATCTTCTTCATGCATACGCTCTCTCTCTAACTATTGTTGGAGGTAAGCAATAGGAGCCTCATTTCTTTCATTTTATAATGTTGTAAGACTATTCCAAACACCTTCGTTGTTTTGCACAAGAGAATGTGAGGGCTATGGCAGGTTCAATTCACAAATATATCATTGCATGTGTATGTGCATCTCTACCATCCCAATAAAGTTTGTTTGTAGTAGGTGCAATAAGAACCATAACATGACCATGAAATTGAGCATCATCATCTTCAACACCATGTGCATCACCTTTAATCATTATATTTGTAGGTGAAGTAGGACATTTTCCAATGGCCTACACAATATTCCATAGTACTTTTGCTACCAATACATGATGCATCATGTATTCCCACAATCGGTAATTAGTAATATCTAAAAGATCCTCAACACCCAACATATTGAATAGATATTTGCTTTCAACCATGGTTAGTGAATACGTTGATGGAGAAAATTGATTGTATCTCAAAAATTTGAACAAAAACACAATGGTAAGCTTTGCTTAACTTGTAATAGACTTTACGACTTGTGAGCCAAAACTTGTATATATGTTTGCACAAAGGGATAAAATTTTATGCAATAGATTATTTGGACGCCAAAATAAGCTCAAAGAAGAATTTAAATGTCATACAAAAAGCTGTTTTGGGCTCCAAATCATGAAGTGTGGGCTCACCAATCTTCGTGTGATATTAGAACTATGGGTAGTTTGTTGGTCTCACATGGATAAGAGACCGAGAACTTTGTGAAAAAATATCTAGGGGTCTAAATTTGGCCTACATAATTAGCTTGTGAGAAATACAATTGTTATTACATAGGACACGTGAAAAATGGGATATGCAAAATCCCTGATCTAACCACTTTCATGGGGCAACTCTTCACCCATGAGGCCAAGTTCAGCAAAAATAGTGAACCATTGAGAGGTAACAATTCGTCTGTCATCTATACAGATAAAGGAAAGTCTAAGGATAAAGGAAAGAGTAAGAAAGATAAAGTCTAAGGTACTACTTCTCAAGCGAACTATGCACGGAGAGGTGGGAATTCAAGAGGAAGAGGTAGACGAGGTATGCAAGGTAGGGGGAGACCTTTCAACTCTTCCCCATGCAATATATATGGACTATCTAATCAATAGATGAGTGCTATAGGAACTTCAAGAACGAGAGAGGAAGAGGATTTCAAAAGAATGGCTACTCACAATCATGAGGAAGATTCAACCATAATCAAGGATACAACCATGGCCACAACAATAATTACAACAACAATTACCAAGGAGGATACAAATCAAGAAAAGATTTTAACAACTATACAGAGGCTCAAGAGGATTCTCTGCTCATTATGAACGTGACTGCGAAACAAGGTATGAATGATGAGCACCTCTTCTATATTGACTCAAGTTGTTCAAACCATGTATCAGGCAATGTAGCTCTCCTTTGTGATCTTGAAGAGTCCAAGGGAAAGCATCAAGTGGAAAGAGGTGATGATACCAAGCTTTCAATGGTCAAGGTAGGAAATGTCAAAACCTCGGATGGGAATAGCAATCTGTTGAGCAGAGTTCTTCATGTACCTACTATCACAAAGAATTTGATGACTGTTGGAAAGATAGTGGAAAAGGTTTTTCATGTTAGGTTTAATAAATTGGGAGCTTTTGTGGATTCAAGAGAATTGCAAAGAGGGAGAATACAAGTAGATTGTTTACAATTTGAGCTTGAGCTCACTAGTAACATTGCACTTTATAATTATAAGGATCAAAACTTTGTCTGAGTTAGAGATATCGCACAAAAGATTAGGACACATTGGTGAGAGAACATTGAAGCAAATATGTAGAGATCAATGTGTACTTAAGTTACCTAATATATCCAAGAAACATATGATCTATAAATGTGGTGCATGTCAGTTTTGTAAATCACGCATGTTACCGTTTATGAAGAAAGGTTATATGCATGAGGATTATTTGGAACTTCTCCACGCAGATGTGTGGGGACCAAGCAAGGATACTTTAATTTCAGGCTCAAGGTACTACGTGTCATTCATTGATGATTTTGGTAGGTGGACTATCTTGTATTTCATGAAACATAAGGATGAAGTGTTCAGTTGTTTCATGAAGTATCTTGAACTTGTGGAAAATCAAACAAGCAAAAGCTTAAAGAAGATAAGGTTAGATGGAGGAGGTGAGTATTTTTCCAATCAGCTTTATGGATTTTTGCAGGAAAGAGGTATGAAGAGATAGATCACAAATAGATATACTCTTGAGCAAAATCGAGTAGTAGAGAGGAGGAACAAATTGACTGTGGAAGTAGTTAGATCTATGGTAACTGAAAAGAAGTTGCCTAATTACTTCTGGGAAGAGAGTGTTTCTACTTCCACTTATCTTATAAATAGGTTACCCTCTAAGTCCCTTGATCAAATGATCCCTTATGAGGCACTTCATGGTAGGAGAAAAGCACTTGAACATTGCAAAATATTTGGTTGTGTTGCTTATGTGCATGTTCCATGTCAAATCAGAGGTAAACTAGACCCTAAGGTAGAGAAATGCATCTTCATAGGGTATGATATAAATGAGAAAGGATACAAGTTTTATAATCCATCCGAAAAAAGGATTTATAGTCAATAGATATGTTGTGTTTGATGAGAATGACTCTTGGTTTTAAAGTGAATGCAAGAAGGTCAAATTGCCATAAAACTTGGAAGAAGGATTTTCAAGCCTCACCAAGGAGGAGCAAAGCACTATTGAAGACATAAAATTAGATGATAGAACACTATCAACTTGGAAGAATTTAAAGCATGGAAATCAAAAGGCAAAGTCAAGATGAAGAGGTTTGAGGACATACTTGAGTCATCCAACCAAGCCTTTAGGAGATCACAAAGAGAGACTAAGAAGCCAATCAGGTATGGGTATGATACTTCATTAGTCACTAAGCATTCTATTTATCTTACTAAGGGTTCATCACTTGAAGAACCTTCTTCATATGAAGAAGCAAGTGCCAAAGCAGAATGGAAGGACTCTATCGATGAAGATAAAAAAAGCACTCCAGGAGAATGACACTTGGGAGCTAGTACCCAAGAAAGCATCGATGAAGGTAATAGGTTCTAGGTGGATTTACAAAATCAAAAGGAACTCACATGGAGTCATAAACATGTATAAAGCTAGGTTTGTGGCTAAGGGCTTTGCACAAATGGATCCATAAACACGTATAAAGCTAGGTTTGTGGCTAAGGGCTATGCACAAACGGAAGGAGTAGATTATGAAGAAACTTTTTCACCTGTGGCTAAGATGCCAACCATCAGAGTATTGGTAAGTGTAGCTACATCTAGAAAATTGAATATGTGTTAACTAGATGTGAAAAATGCTTTTCGGAATGGGTGGATTTCAAAGGAGGTTTACATGGCTCAACCTTTTGGCTATGAAGATCCAAACAAGGTAAATCATGTATGCAAATTGAAGAAAGCTCTTTATTGTTTGAAGTAGACACCTAGGGAATGGAATCATAAGTTAACAACCTATCTTCAAGACCAAGGATTCATGATGAGCAAGGCAGATTCTTCTCTGTTTTTCAAGAGGAGCAAATGACAGATCGTATATTTATGTGTATATGTGGATGAAATTATTCTCATAGGTAATGATGCCAATGGCATCAAACAAACCAAAAGTCAGATGATGCAGGAGTTTAAGATTAGTGAACTAGTGTTTCTGAATTATTTTCTTCAACTTGAGTCAGTATACACTAACTCTAGAATCTACATCACTCAAAGGAAATATGTGCAGGACATGTTGGAGAAGTTCCACTTGGAGGATACAAAAGTAGGTAGCACCCCTATGGAGTTAAATCATAAGTTGAGTGCTCATGAAGGTGATTTGCTTGAAGACATTTTAGGTAATCAAAGCATAGTTGGAAGTATAAAATATGCAACATTAACAAGGGTTGAAATATCTTATGGAGTAAGTGTTATGAGCCAATTCATTCATAAACCTAGAGAAGCTCACTTGGAAGCTACTAAAAGAAATTTTAAGTATCTCAATGGTACTCAAAATCAAGGTCTTTACTTCCCATACACATCGGGATTTGGACATAAAGTTAAACTCAGATGTAGAATGGGAAGGATGTAAGGATGATAGAAGAATTACTTCTGGTTATTTATCTTTTGCATGTCATAAACCCATCTCATGGTCTTCTAAGAAGCAACCAACTATTGCTCTATCTTCAATAGAGGTTGATTACAGGGGATTAGAAAATGCTAGACAAGAAGCTATTTGGATTAAATTGCTCTACTTAGATTTGGGACTTCACACTCAGTCACCAATGATCTTTGGTGATCACACTAGTTCTTTGCATCTTGCAGCCAATTCCATTTATCATGCAAGAACCAAGCATATAAAAGTACACTATCATTATCTTAGAGAGAACTTCTTGAGCAAAGAGATTCAACTAGCATATGTATCTACAAATATGCAGTGTGTTGATTTGTTAACCAAACCACTTGATGGTACTAAACTTTGCAAGTTTTAAACCATGATTGGATTATCGGATATTCAAGAAGATTGATGAAGCAATGCAAGCCAAGATGTTTGGCTTGAGGGGAAGCTTTTGGTGTAAATGATCAAGCCTACACATTTGGCTTAGCATGGAAGACAATGTGTGCAATTATCACTTGATGAATCATGTGAAGATTGGCTTGTAACCACTTGATCATGTACTATAATAAAAGGTTAATACTTTGAAGAATCTTGTAAAAGCCTATATCTTGTGGAGCTAAGAAAAACATTAGCTACGAAATCATTTGAAAGAAAAACTCCTAAATCAATGGAGTCACTTTCTAATTGGAGCCAAATTTGAATTAAAACTCAAACTTAGAAGAAAACTCTTATAAAAAGTCTTTGTAAATCTTGCGGCTCTGTGTGGCCTCATTCAGAGCTCTTTCCTTGATCTTTTGTAGAAGCTGAGTGGCTTAAACCATATCTCACTCATCCATCATTATTGAGCATCGTTGGAATGCTAGTGACCTTGTACAATCATGTTTTATAATACATATAGTTCATTCGTAAGCTTGGGTTTGCTAAACTCATTTCTCAGAGCATAATTGATCATTTTAGATGATTCCACTTGAAATCATTAACTATATAAGTAATTGAATTCCCTCAAAAGGAATTTCATCAATTATTATTGTACTGTGAGCTCTCAGTAAAAGAACCAGCACATGTATGGACCAAAATAGCAAGTCTTGAAGTAGTCTGTTTTGATTCAATTGTTGCAAGCATCAACTCTAAAGCACATAGGTGCTTTCTTGGTGTCATTTGCAAGAAAAAAGGTCCTAGTCAATAACTCTAAAGTGTTTAAGGGCAGGTACAAAGCAAGTTTTATCAGTACCACCTCACTTCCTTGAGAGATCCATGCATCTTTTTCAACGGTTATTCTAGAATGATGCAGATTTTCAATGAACTAAGTTCCTAGAGGAGTCTTAGTTTGTTTAAGAAGACAAAGATCACGTTGTTGGTAGAGTGATTTATCTTTAGAAAAAAACATTGATCAAACTTTATGCCCATATATAAAGGAACAATCTATTCAATACCAATATATCACCGTAGATGCAAATAAACAAGACACATATCTCATTTTATTTGCAAGGTGATCTTACGTGCAAAAGAGACATGAGGTAGAAAAAAAAAGAGTGTTAGAAGGAAAGAATTGAGATCATAAAAGTTAAATTCAATTAGATGGAATTTTTTATTTATTAATATTTTTTCAAGGAGCTATGTGATATTGATATGAAAATAAATAGACAAAATGAGCTAAAGATCCTAAGAGAGAGAGAGAGACGGAGAGATAAAGAGAGAGATATTGAAAGACATGATACTGAGACATTATTGTATATGTGTTGTAAACTACCCATAAAAATATAAACAAGATTGCTATCTAATAGACCTAGACCATTAAACACAAAGTGCATAATAGTGTTAGACTAATGTTATCAATCGTACCCTAAAAGTCTACCAAAGTGTTGGAATAATTCTATCCAAGAGACCAAGCCTACTATGCAAAAAGCACAAAAACAGATCCAGAAAATACTAAGGGAAATAAGGGTTAATCTCTAAATGAGGCTTATTAGATAAGAAACAAAAGGTATCAATAGAAAAACCTAAAAGTAAGTCAACAGAAAGAAAATCTAGTTATTGTTCGAGGATTGATGGGTTGTCAAGGCTGATCCAAATAATTATGTAGCTTCTTTAAAAAGAAGCAAATCAAAGAGAAAATCGATACTAATGTAATTTAGTAGTTCGTCATTGTCTACATTAAATTTTTAAGAATCCAAATATGAAGCTTAAGATTATTCTATAGGTATAATCCTTCCTTATATCCTCTTAGTTTTAAGCACAAACATCTGTACCGTACACACGCACTATTTGATAATGAGGGATCACAATTAGTTTGAAGTATACAAAGTCTCAAGAATTCAAAATACATTAGCTTAAAGTTGTGCATGTGAAGGATTTACGTGTGCATGATAGAAGGGAGATAGAGAGAGAGAGAGAGAGAGAGAGAGAGAGAGAGAGAGAGAGAGAGAGAGAGAATGGGAATTTGTGTGCTCTAAAAGAGAGATGATTTTTAGTGATCATATTTTCTTTGCTGAATAAAGTTTTCTTTGTCATATCTTGTTATTCTGCAATGATGCAGGTTTTCAATGGACTAAGTTCCTAGAGGAGTCTTATTTTCTCTAAGAAAATAAAGATCACGTTGTTGGTAGAGCGAGTTATCTTTACAAGACGCAACTGATCAAAATTTATGCCCATATACAACGGAACAATCTATTCAATACCAATATATCACCCTATATGCGAATAGACGAGATACCTATCTCATTTTATTCGCAAGTTGATCTTACGTGCAAAGGAGACATGAGGTAGGAAAGCAAATAAGAGTGTTAGAAGGAAATAATTGAGATCATAAAACTGAAGTTCAATTAGATGGAAAATAATATTTTTTATTATTGTTTTTTCAAGGAGCTACGTGATATTTGTATGAAGACAAATAAACAAAATCAGCTAAAGATCCTAAGAGAGAGAGAGAGAGAGAGAGAGAGAGAGATAAAGAGAGATATTGAAAGACATGATAGTGAGAGATTAATTTATATATGTTGTAAACTACCTATAAAGTTATAATCAAGATTGCTATCCAAAAGACCTAGACCATTTAACAAGATTGCTATCCAATATGCAAGATTGCTATCCAACAGACCTAGACCATTAAACAAGACTGCTATCCAATATATGCATATGAGCTGAAAGGATGTGAGGTGTTCGCCATTTCCTTCCTCAGGTACGTATCTACTTATGGCGCTTCTACTTCTACTTATGTTCGCGGCAGCACATTAGAACGGCATTGTTGGGTCTTCGAACTACGTTCAAACTAGTTAAATTTTCTTTTTTCTTACCTTTAGAAACAAAATATGACTTCAAGATAAAATTTCTTTCTTCTTTCCTTGGGAAAGTACTGTGCTGAGAAGAAATTGATGTTATTTTAGGAGGATGTGAGCTGTTCACCGTTGCCTTAGGTACTTATCTACCTATGGCGCTTCTACTTTGGAAAACTCGCATGAGAATCCGTTTGGATTGCTTGTCGCCTCTGACAGCAGCACATTAAAACGGGATTGTTGGGTCTCTACCGTCGCCGGTTATGGGGCTCTGTATGTTCGGAATTGCTAGGAGTTTCTATGGGATTCAAAAGGTTCCGAGGGCGATATGCCTTTTATGCACTATACTTTTTAATCAATTCAAGCTATATGGAAAACGTATCGAACTTCCTCGTTAAAAAAAGGCTTTACGGCATCCTGATGTGTCGGAAGCAGCACTCGGGCTCTAAACATTATGCAGTAACCACGAAGGCACAACTCCTCAACTTCAACGGGGTTTTACTGTTTTATAACATCAACTTCAGTATGATTATTGTCACATTGGAAAAGAAACACATCTTTGCTGGATTTCTCTTCAATCAGCCTTCATAGTATGACCTCATACACACGTGCTAACTCATGTGGAACCCACCCACTTGACTCGTATATGCAGGTCTGTCGAATTTTCGGACAGATGCTGACTTGTATATGCTGACGCTCTGATGCAAACAACTGCGAACAGCTCCCGTCAGTATTCGCCTCCGAAGATTATACATTATATAAAAATGAGATCCAAAACTCGAGCGTGCTGATGGGCATAACCATTGCTACGTGATCACAGAAACAAAAGTGAGTTCATCATGTCGACCGAGAGATGTATTCCCTCACCTAATCAAGGTTTTTCAACAACTTCTGAGCACATCAACCAGCTGTCCTCCACAGAGAGAAAGCTAACCACTAAACTCAAGAAGCCTAACCTGAAACGTAAGTCCAATATAGGCTACCTCATTTTCGATTTTTTTAATATATGCAACTTTCCTCTCTGTTCTCTATTGACTTATACCTCTATTCAACCTCTTGTCTCTAGCTCTTACTCGTCTCTCTATTTGGTCTTCAATTTTAAATCTCCTCTCTCCTCGATCTCTACTTTCCTATATTATCCACATACATTTACACATAGACACATCTGCAAAGAGAAATTTACGTACGATACACATATCCCCACAGTTACATAAATACAGTAAAAAACACATACATACATACACGTCCATAAATATACGCATACATGCATATTTTGACTACATAAATATATGAACAAAGAGATAGATAGAAGCATGCATATATTGATACATGAATGCATAAATAGATTCATTCAAAGATCCATAAGTACATTTATAAATGCATATGTTCATATATTCTTGATGTATATACAGGAGTGCATACATGAATGTACACATATGTATATACATTCACACATACATACATTTTATGAGTGCATACATACATACATACATAAACACATGCATGCATACATCCATGCATACATATATACATACCTACATACATACATAGATACAAACATACATGCATACATACATATATCCATACATACATATAGACATACATACATATAGACATACATACATACATGCATACACATATACATACATACATAGATACATACACACATACATACATAAATACATACATACACACATACATACACAGATACATAGGTATTTACATATATGCCTACATGCATACTTTCTTGTGATGAGAAATACAAACACAACTACATGCATTTGAATTTATGGCATACATGAACATGCCTACATTGTGTTTTTTATAATATTGCATATGCGTACAAAATCATTTGATGGAACATTTGTATGTACCTATAGAGTTAAATGCATGAAAGAATGTAGCAAACACGAGAAATCAATTATAGCTTGGATAAAAAATTTTATATCTTTAATTATCAATTTAAAGCGTAAATGCATATGAGCTGAAAGGGTAGTCTTTGCGTACATAGTACCTCTAAATAGTGTCTTACATTCTTTTCTCGATCATGAAAAGCCCCTAAAAGAGATCTTTCGATGATACCATGAGTGGTTATATAAACTCATCTTTACTGATATATAGAAGATATAGAGTAGATCTGATATAGAAGATGCAGAACTAGCACCTTGAAGAAGAGATACAATGGATAGTAATGTAGTAGTTCATCATTGTCTACGTTATTGAGATAATATTTTCAAGAATCGAAATGTGAAGCTTAAGATTATTCTCTATCTATAATTTTTCCTTATATCCTCTTAGTTTTGGTGATTTTGGTGCTGGTAGTCTTCTGCCACCACCATCTTTACTAATAGTCAAAGCGCATTACCTTGTGTTCCATGCTTGCACAAAGCACATTGAGGTGCATTGTCATTATGTGATCGAGAGATTCTTTGTTAGAGAGATCAATTTAGCTTATGCTCCGACATGGCATAACATTGTAGACCTTTTCACAAAGGCTCTAGCTAGGGAGAAGTTTGAAGCTTTTCACAAAGCTTTGGGCATACTTCCTTTTCTAGATGGTTTTGTTTCTGCATAGATTTGTAGTTTTTTTTTTAATATAAAGGAAGTTCGGCAATAGCCTACTCTCCCGGACTTGAATTAAATTAAGAAACAAAGGTACAGTAGAAGGGGACTAGTGCCCACGGGACCCCCCAAATCCCACAAAGCAGGGGAAGCTTGATTGAATCCTAGGATGCATTACAAAGAAGGTTAATCACCCTCTCGTCGCCCTCATGCGGGGCCCACTTGGGTTTGAGCTTGTTGTTGATCAAAAGGAGGACTTGATGGTGCCTGAAGGGGGGGGATTTCTTACAGTTGACAATCCTTTTGCCGAGGAGGAATAGTGATTTCTCAATCGACCACTCCCTGGGGGGATCGCCGAAGTTGAGAGCACACCGCTCCCGCCAAATTTTCCACAGGACTTCCCCTCTGATTGCATTCCAGAGTGCCGCAGAGCAGCCAATCGCTTCTCCCAAAAGGACTTGTTTCCAACTAAGCTGTTTCTGGAGTCTGATTTTCATTTCAACCGTCTGCCAGATTCTGTAGGAGTTGGGGCAAGTAAGGAAGATGTGTGGGACATCTTCGATTGCACGGTGGCAGCGTTTGCACCAAGGAGGGATCCCACAAAGCTTGCTTGCCTTATGGTTGGTCCAAATTCCTCGATGAAGAATTTGCCATAAGAGGACAGACTTCTTAATCTCTATAAGTGGGTGCCAGATACCCATGAATTTCATGTCCCACGGAAGCCGCGTCCACGACAGGCACCACTTCTTGTTGAGGCTGATCTGGAGGTCAGCCGTTTCTTTGATGTTCGGGATTTTGAGTAAGCTGTTTCCATTGTGCCATTTGAGACCAAGCGCGTTCGGTGTGTCGTGTCCCATGAGAAGGCGGGTCTTTTGACGATCCCAAGCGAGGCATCTGCTTTGCAAAGTGTTCCATTCTACGTAGGAGATGTTTATGCGAGGGTCAATGTCCTCGAAGTTGATCCAGCTGTTGGTGTCATGTTTCCAGAGGTGTTTCCAGATTTGTAGTTCGTTAACATGATTTCGAGCTCCTTGATTACCGCATCACTCCCTAGGGGAATTTGTTGATATATTTTGGTAGTGATGTGTTGATCACACTTAGGACCATGATGAATTTTTTTCCCACTTTAGGAGCTTTTCTCCTATAACTTGTATATAGGCCTAAACCTTAATGGCACACTTATCTTTGTACGTTCATGTGGTAGTACATTTATCTTTGAACTCCAACAATCAAGCACCTCTAAGTTGAGAGCTTATGTGTTTTGATCATAAAATTGAATTCTTAAATGTTGGTATCAAGTATAATAATGTAGTAAGAAACGACCACTCTATCTCTCTACCATGAAGTTCTTGTGTGTTAAACCAATTATTCTATGTGAAAGCAACCTTGTGAGTGTTCGAAATGCTCATTTGATTTCAATTCTAATTGTATAGCTAACTTCTTTAATGCAACCTCTTACTTTTACTAGAGCACAAAGCATATGCTTTCCTTTGTTTTTCTCAATAAACGGTGGTTCAAGTGAAGGTGGAGATAACACCCATGGAATACTTCTTATCCCATATGTTAAGGATTAGATGTTTGGCATTGCAAGGATACGGAGCACGAAGGCCCGCTAAAGTAGAGTTGGAGAAGGGATGGTGAAAATGCCAAACAAGCTGACTGGTTAGAGCTAAGTCGATCGGTTATTTCTTCATATAACCCCTCCCCCTCCACAACACACACACACACTTTAGGGCTTGTAACGTAGTCAAGGAAAGGTTTCTCACCTCAAAACGTGTTCTAAACTATGGTGTTTCCAATAATGTTCAATGTCATTATTGCCATTGAATTATGGGAGCCACTATTTTCCAACATTACTGTTTCGGTGTAGTTTGAAGGTACACCATTTAATGCAAAACCTTCGCTTTTTTTCCGAATGTAACTTGAAAATGAAGAATCTTGCAAGTGCTCCGGACAAAGTTAAAAATAATTGAAGTTTAGTCTCACTACACACATGGACGTCATTAACTACATGCTTTTGATAAATGATGCATGCATATTGAGAATAACGAGTGCAAAGATCTGTCGATCTGTATCCTCTGGGATCTAAGTTGCAAAATTCGAATGTTTTCAAATATCAACTTACATACTCAGAATGTACATGCAAATGGTCAAATCCAAGCATTGTAACATAAGCTTGCTACCGTGTCACTTGATCTCGATGCAATCACTGCTTTTTCTATTGAAAAATGATGATCTGGTTACGGTCTTATGTCTGGCTTCCTCCTCCTTCTGATAACAGTATATATTTTCTAAGAAGAAACACATCCTTTGCTGGATTGCTCTTCAATGAGTCTTCATAATATGAACTTAGACATACGTGCTAACTCATATTGACCTGTATATGTAGGTGCTATAGATCTGACGCTGTGATGCAAACAACTGCAAACAGTTTCCGGCAGATTGTATTCGCCTCCGAAGAGTAACCATTATATAAAAACAAGCTCCAAAACTCGAGCGTGCCAAAGGGCATAACCATTGCTACGTGATCACGGAAACAAGAATGAGTTCATCCCTGACCGAATCATGGTCTTCAACGACTTCTAGGCACATCTCTCACCGAATCATGGTCCTCCACAAAGATAACTGTTAAACTCAAGAACCTAACGTGAAACGTAAGTCCAATATAGGCTACCTCGTTTTCGACTTTTTAATACATCCAACTTTCCTCTCTGTCGTCTATGATTTAGACCTCTATTCAACCTCTCGTCTCCGGCTCTTGCTCTTCTCTCTATTCGGCCTTCAATTCTAAATCTCCACTCTCCTTGATCTCTACTTTCCTATATTCTCCACGTACATTTACACATATATACATCTGCAAAGACAAATTTACAAGAGCACACACATATACTCACAATTACATAGATACAATAAAAAACACATACATACATAAGTACCGATGCATACATACACGTCCATAAATATACGTATACATGCATATTTTGGATACATAAATATATGCACAAGAGATAGATAGAAGTACGCATACAGTATATTGATACATGAATGCATAAATGGATGCATGCAAAGATCCATAAGTGCATCTATAAATGCGTATGTCATATATTCTTGATATATATACATGAATGTAAATGTATGTATATACATTCGTACATATCTACGTACACACATACATACACGCACACATACATACATGCATGCATGCATACATATATCATCGATCCAATTCATACATACATACATGCGTACATACATATATGCATACTTCGATACATGCATACATTCATGCATACTTTCATACATACATACATGCACACAAGTATACATCCATCCATCTATACATACATACATATATGCATACACCCACACATCCCTCCATACATACATATATGTATATATGCTTGCGTGCATACTTTCTTATGTGAAGAAAACATACACAACTAGATGCATTTTTACATGGTATACATGAACATGCTCATGCATAAAAGCATTCATAAAGGATGTACGTGATATTATAACGCATATATACTTGTATGTATTCATATTTAGATGTAAAGACACATGCATGAGATACATACCCATACGCATATATAGATTCCATACATACACACATCCATACAAACGTCTTTACATATATGCTTGCGTGCATAACTTCTTATGTGCAGACAAACATAAACAACTACATGCATTTTTTACATGGCATACATGAAGATGCTCAGCATAAATGCATTCATAAAGGATGTAGCTGATATTATACACGCATCTATACTTGCATATTTTCATATTTGATGTAAAGACACATGCATGTATATTAACATATTTCGATGTAAAGACACATGCATGCATGAGATACATACACATACACATATATAGAATGCATGCATCTAAGAATGAGTGTAGATTGTGTTGTGATGAAGTTTCTTCGCGCAAAAGATTTAAACGTTTGGAGAAAATAACTATAGATATGTAGTTGGTCGATGCATAGTAATGAATTTATTTGGTATTTCTTATATCTTGCATATGATAAATAATTTGATTATTGATTTTTCTTTCTGTGTTTTGAAAAAGCGGAGGACAAATAGTATTGAATATGTGTACACCAACATTTGATAGAGCATTTTACGTGGCTAGAAAATAAAATACATGGAAGATGTAGCAAACACGAGGAATCAATTAATGCTTGGAACAAAAATTTTATATCCTTGATTGTCAATGCAAAGCGTACATGGATATGAGCGGAATTATGGTCTTTGTGTACATAGTACCGATACCTAATGACTCACATTTTTTTCTCGGTCATGAAAAGCCCCTAAAAAGATCGTTTGATGATTATTTTAGTAAATGGAAGCATCAATTAGGCTTCCCTTTAGCTTGAGTGCTCTTTGCGATTATGACGGATGACTTTTGAATTTTGTTCAATAACCAAGTGCACATTCAAAAAATTAGAGAGTTCACTCTCCCTCAAGAGCATGATCACATGGTCCATAGGCTTTTCTTCATAATGACGGTATGTCTGTCCATTTATTGGCACTAGTTGGATATACTTCATTGTGTCTCTAGATCCTAAATAAACTAGTTTTAAATGGCCTTTAGGATGCTCGTACCACATCCTTACCCAGTGCTTTGGGATAAAGGATAGAAGAAGCTCATCATAGAACAAGTCTTGTGCTTTCTTGGTGTCTTCATGGGATTTAGGGCCTCTATGAATCAACATTGCCGCTGAAGTAATAAAGTAGCTACACAAGAGAATGTAGCTAGTACAGATTAGGAAAAATTATAGTAAAATTTTAAAAATGCACTAGTAATAGAAAGTACAAAGATGATGACATTGTTCATTATTACACTTGCAAGGTAGAGCTCGAATGGCAATCTAGACAACTCTAAATAAGGAGCTACAAGGCATAGGTATGCTAGCTCAACTCGATGTCTGGATAGTGCATAGGTAATAAGCCAATGGAAAGGTGTGGCCTTGCATCGATGAAAAAACTTGGTTTATAGAATGTGAGTGAGCACTACGTGCGTAATCCCCATACGTTCCTTAGGTTGGCTCAATTGACCTAAAACATTAGAATGATTTCTAAGTGTGATAGGGAGGGCTGATTGGAGGAGCTGCTATTTCTTGGTTTGTTGGCCCTTCATTGTTCTAGAAGCGTACACCAGGTGATGGTACTTGTGGACCATCCACCAGTTGCTTATCTACTTCCTCAAGCTTGGAGAGACAGAGGATGATGGTTTTCACATCATATCAGTTTTGTGCAATTTGCTATGAAGATGCTACTATTCACGTTTTATTCCATTTTAAATAATCTCGATGCAGTCAATAGTTTTTTTCTATTATGTTTCTTGTTAGAATTGACATTTCTCCGTGCACTGCTGCCTCCTGAAACCGTGCTTGCGAAGCTCGTCACAATTTGATTATTTGAAAAATGATGATCCGGTTACGGTCTTATGTCTGCCTTCTCCTCCTCCTGATGAAAATATATATTCTAATTATGACTTCGGGATAAAATTTCTTATGTGAGCTGAGGAAAAATTGATGCTATTTTAGGAGGATGTGAACTGTTATGTACTTATCTACTTTACGGCGCTTTACTTTGGACATTCGCATGAGAATCGTTTGGATTGCATGTCGCCATGCCTCTGACAGCAGCACATTATAACGGGAGTGGTGGGTCTTCGGACTAAGTTCAAAGCCCTTATCCCGTCTAGTTTTGGGGCGATCCTCTTCCAGCTCTACCGTACAGGTTCTGGGGCTCTGTATTTGAGGAATTGCTAGCTGTTCAGCCACTGTTCTATGGGATTCGAGAGGTCCCGAGGGTGCTATGCCTTTTTCGCACCGTACTTTTTAATCGATTCAAGCTATATGGAAAAGTAGTTGTCAATGATCGAACTTCGTCTTTAAAAAGAAAAATTCTATGGCATTCTGATGTGTCGGAAGCAGCACTCGGGCTCTAAACATTATACAGTAACCACGAAGGCACGATTCCTCGACTTCCACGAGGTTTTGTTGTTTTATAACATCAACTTCACTATGATTATTTTAACATTGGAAAAGAAACACATCTTTGCTGGATTCCTCTTCAATGGGTCTTCATAGTATGACCTCAGACACACATGCTAAAATATGGGACTCACCTACTTGCTTGTATATGTAGATCTCTTAAATTTTCAAAGAGATGCTGACATGTAGATTTTTCCTTTCAATTTGTTCTTTGTATCTCAACATGCCTCTGATTTTCCATAGCCCTCTTTGGCATTGAGATTGACCTTTGTTCATTTCCTCCTCCCGACACCTCAGCCATCGATAGA
>MU262032.1:57500-70000 GCA_020310875.1 Ceratopteris richardii | reverse complement strand
ACTTCTATTAAAAGTTTTGGATTGTTACCTCCAACATGATCCACATATTATTATCTAGAAACTTGTGACTGTCATGCATGGCTACTATCTCCCTTGTACTTGGCTTAGAATGCCATTTTCATTTAAGTTGATCACTACATATAGGAACCTAATGCCTTTAGGAATGATTAGTTCCAAATTTTATATCTTTAGCGCATCTCATTCTTTTATATCTTTAAGGATACTTTGAGATACAAGCACAAATCAAGGCCTCTATCTCTGTGTTATTGTCTTCATGTCAAGATTGTTGAGGTGCAACAAGTGATCCATCTATGTCCTCTTCACCAAACGTGTATGATTAACTTTCAACACATAATTAAGCAAGTTTGTTTTCCTAGAGCTAAGGAATCTAGTTATGACAGCAACTAGATTAATATTGTCTTTGTCCGCACACGTGAAACACAGTCTTGATATGAAGGGCAGTGAGCTGAAGAGAAGGGATGCCTATTGCAAACACGGCTAATCACCAGGGCAACATAACAAAATTTTTCCATCAAGGATAGAAATACACACAGGTTCAAACCATAAAATGAGTAGAAGGAAGCCGCAAAAGAGAAAAGAACCATCTATTTTCTAGTAAATCTTTCGAAGGGCTTGTAGGACAGTTGGCTTTGATGACGATGCCCCTATGAATGTCCTTTTCCTCCCAAGAAGCTCCTGAGCATAGTGGCCATGATCGATATCCTATTGAATGGCCATGAGTACGCTTGAGATCATGCCACACGTTGTCGCGGGGTTCATAGGAAAGGAGAGAGGAATAGAGGGTATATGGATACTTGTGTATTTTATGCTCAACAACTTCTCATATAGTGTCATGCGTTCAAAGGAAGGAGTGCTTTGTATGAGAAAACTATAGTTTCTTAAAGTTCCAAGAAGTCTTTAGAGCATCTTTGAAGATGAAATGTTTCCACGAACACCTGTCGCCTAAGCATCTTAACTCATTTGATCTCCTTAAGTCAGAGTATGTTGCGAAGGTTCTTCTTCTCAAGGAGGAAAAAGGATACCCAAAGTTTGACTTAAAGATCTATGAGGAGAATTCCGATATAGTGGAAGATCTTTAAGCTATATTGATACGATTAGGAATCAAAAGGTATCTCAGCATAGGAAGATGCAAGTCTGTGGATGAGACAAGAGCTCAGCAAGATTCATCGAACTCTTGGAAGTTACGCTTCGCTTAGTTAATGCGTCACTAACAGTATCTAGTACCTCAAAAGATCCCTAACGTTCGAAAGGTATTGTGAATAGAGACAAGTAAACCACATAATTATTGTTTTGCTAGTGCTTCAGACTCAAGATGAAACAAAAGCAATCAGACATAGATCGAAAAAAAAAACATCAAATTTTAATTTCATCGGTTTAAAGTAGTATTGTGATGAGCATTAGAATTTATATCAGTTAGCATCGGACAAGCTTTGTTTTTTTTGGCACAGATTAAACGTGTAAAATCAAAGCAACGTACTGACACGTGGTGCCTGCCTGTATAAGCAAGTACAAGTCTGTGGATGATTATGTACGAGGAGCGAATAACACCAGATCAATAGATAACGTGCGGCTGCGCCGATGAAAGGAAGAAGTAAGCGGAATTAAGAATGGGAAACGATCAACTCAAGCAAACCGCCATTAAAGCTACAATGCCGATCCAGCATAGGAAAAACGCATCACCTTCGAAACAGGAGACAGATGGGATACCTGATGAAGACTATGGAGGGACGATATAGAAGATATTAAACTTTGGCTCTTTTTGATAGTTTGAAAGCAACCAGATAAAAACGATTGATATTTCATATATGATGCATGGTTATTTAGTATCTCTTACCAAGCAAAAGTTCTTTATCAGATTCTGAGTACCAGTGCTAATTGGAGGGCAGCAAACACAAAGGACTATGTCGCGGATCATCAGAGTTCAAAGACAATTGCATACTAAATATGCCAAGTTTGTATGATCCTGCACGTTCTTAAGCTTTAAAAATCTAAACTTTGCATGAAATCCTATGAAATGTAGCAGGCTTTATAAATTGCTCCAAATTCTTCTTCGGTTCACTTTAAGAGTATGTAGTATGAGAACCAAAACATCAAACTTGTTTTAACCTGCTATAGAACTTAGAAGCATTACTTTTTGCTGCAAGACAAGGACATTAGTATACATTTCAAACATTCAAACACATCTTTACATCTTTCAAGAGCAAGATAAATAGCAAGCACAATATCACTTTCGAGATTGATCCGTGAACAAATCGTTTATTTGCATATATGTATTTTCCCAGGGAATCAATGCAGCAATATAGCGATTACGTTTCAAATTTGAATCCTCTTCAGAATCATTTTCACAAAAATCCTAGCTTTTTCTTTCACTAGATTTCTACTCACTACATAACTGACTGTCATGAAATACAGATTCACTCGGTACTACACAAGAAATAAAATCGGACAGAAGAATCTACTACCATCCAATTCATTTCGAAGAAAAGTTGATCTGTACGATGTAATCATGATAATAGAATCTGTTCGCACATCATTTCTTTGCAGCACACATTCAAACAAGGAGGATATATAGAAGTGATTGATTAATCAAACCTAAACAAACAGTTTGAGTTTTTCATATGGACATAAATCAACAGAGTATGCAATCAATGATCCGTTAATGTACGCGTGTACCTTTCCATGTTCAGTCCATCAATGATTGAAATCAGCGCAAAATCCTCTCTCAAACTTAAGGCTGGCTCTTTCGTCCTCCATTGAACAGTCACCGTCGGCGTTTCAGAACAACTGTTCTGTTTCGATCCTTATAGCAGCAGCCTTTTGTTCGGTCCTCTCCTTCTTCTCTTCGAGGCAGCCTTCCCCTCCAGTCCTAATGTATTATTTCCTTGTAATTTCAGTCTGCTTCTGAAAAAAAATGGAAAACAGGGCAAGGACGCCTGACAAGTCCTGTCTATCTCAGCCACACGATATCTGCGCAGACTTTCCCTTGTTTTCTTGACCGTCCCCAAGCCTTCGTTCCGGTTATTCACGTGATCCGTCGTCCCAAATCATCACTTCATGTGAATATCCATTTTAGTCCCTGACTCCCGATTAAGGATTGCCTGCTCCTCATCCGGTTCCCTTCCAAGCTCTAGAACGCATGCACGTGAATTTTGATCATATAATTTTCCTTTCGTTATAGGATCATCCTGACCTGTATGCTCCACTTAAAGCACATTTATGCATATATATAAATCTTTACATATACAAGTTCATCCACGCGCACATAAGTCACACTTAAATTACATGCACTCATATTTCATTACTTTTATTACATTGATACTCTCTATTTCAAAGCATTCAAACAACCGGAGTCATACCGTTCAATAACAATAAATAGAAAGAAAACATATCGAGCGCTTATGTGCAATCAGATCCATATAAAGGGATAGATTTCACCGGTATTAGATGTGTTGATAATGTCCATATCAAACATCATGCTCATAAAATCATTTTTATTAGGGCTTTGTTTGGTCTCTGTAATTTGATGTTCAAGGCTTGAATCCTAATCACGACGACAACGTCATTGTGGAAGTAGAGGTCCTAAATAGAAAGCCATCCAAAAAAGGTCTACATACATATTAAGGTGGCAAAACTATGATCTTCAGTTATTCAAAGAAACCTGTGTGAGATTCATAACCTCAATTGCCATTGCCATGGCCCCCATGGCCATATGCATAACCACCATTGCCAAATGAATGACAAAGAGGCCTCCTCTTCTAGATATCTCTTACTCATGGATTCCTCCTCCTACTCCGAAGGTCAACCTCAAAATTTTGAGTGGAATCACTATGAAAATGCTTCATAGAATTGTTTCAACCATTCTTTCCCAAAGTCCCTTCCTAATGGTATCTTGATCACACAGTGACATATTTGTCGATCTATTTCAAGGACCCAGTTCTTCTCTTTAGCTTTGGAAAAATTTCATGTGTATTGTGGATTATCAAACACATTGAAAGTTTGTTTTACTTTCTTCTAAGCCATCGATCCTTGATTTTGGCTTCTCATTCTAGTCTCTTGAATGCTCTTTAGAGTTGCTATTTCAAGTACTAAAGTCTTAATATGTTTGTCCAAAGATTCTATTTTAGTTTCTAGCAATGTTATCCTTGGATCATCTCTACCTAGCAAAGTATGGTCAACTCTCATTGTAGGTTCTCTGCCATTGATTCTAGATGCCTAATTCCAATTTCATTCTTATTGTTGAGCCATCCATGAACCGCTACATACACAATCTCCCAATCCTCATTAAGACTACTTGCACTTTTCTCATCCTTGACCAGTTTCACTAATCCGCTTTCGAGAGGAACATCTAATCTCCTAGGAAATTACAAAAGTTTATCTAGTTGTACGATTGTATGAACTATAACAAGAAATTGATCGAGCATTACCTCGAACTCAGTCAAGCACTAAATGATGTGCATACTGATCCTAACTGTATCAATCCACCTTATAAATGTGATCCTATTATTCTTATTATAGTCCTCATGAAAGAATTTGGCAAGTAATTGTTTCTTAAAATCAGCACATTTCATATTTAGGGTCACTACTCTAATCCAAATATGCTCGTGACAGAACCATGTGAGATGCATTTAAAATTATGATTTTTATGATCTTCAGGAAATCCATAGTGCTCTTCTATTTTCTCATAATATCCAAGAAAAGAAGTTGTATTCATTCCTCTTGATTTTTCCTCGATCTATTTTTATAGATTCTATAATTTTCCGGACTCATTGGTCCTCAAACTTGGTCATTTTCCAATGTGTAGTTTAAAGCATCAAAATGTATGAATGAATATGAGGAAGTAGGCTTGATATAGAAGAATTTTGTCCTACTTGGTATGTGATGCAACACATCTGCAATGTCTACTACCCTAGATCTCTATAAGCTTTTACTTGCTCATCCTCGACAACTCGATACACTTGAATACAAAGAATTTAGCAAATAGTTCACACACATGTAGGCCGTTTGATATTTAGTTCAGAGTATCTCATGGGGATTCAGACCTAGACACTCGCTATCTTTGTGTATATGGAAATGCTAAAACAATCACTAATGGGTGTCTTATTGTAATCCGGTGAATCAAGTTTTCATTTGAATGGAAGAAGCGTTGTGCTTTCACACGGAAGCAATATGTTGAAGATGAGCCTTAGTTGTCTCACAAGGGACAGACAAGTCGGGTTGCTCTTGTGGTTATGGGTTGTCACAAACCATAGTGCCACAAGATGCAGTTGACTCGTTATCCATGTCCAAAACAGAATCTCTTTGTTATTGTCTTCATGTGAAGATTGTTGAGGTGCAACAAGTGATCCATCTATGTCCTCTTCACCAAACGCGTTCCCGATAACTGCAAGCCTCTTCCCATGATTAACTTTCAACACATAATTCAGCAAGTTTGTTTTCCTGGAGCTAAGGAATCTAGTTATGACAGCAACTAGATTAATATTGTCTTCGTCCGCACATTTAAACACAACCTCGATACGTAGGGCAGTGAGGTGAAGAGAAGGGATGCCTATTGGAAACACGACTAATCACCACGGCAACAGAACAAAATTTTGCCATCAAGGATAGACATACACACAGGTTCGAACCTTAAAATGAGTAGAAGGAAGCCGCAAAAGAGAAAAGAACCATCGGTTTGCAAGTAAATTTTGCGAGGGGCTTGTAGGACAGTTGGCCTTGACGAGGATGCCCCTATGAATGTCCTTTTCCTTCCAAGAAGCTCCTGAGCATAGTGGCCATGATGGATATCCTATTGAATGGCGTTGAGTACGCTTGAGATCATGCCACACGTCATTGTGAAAGTAGAGGTCCTAAATAGAAAGCCATCCAAAAAAGGTCTACATACATATTAAAGTGGCAAAACTATGATCTTCAGTTATTCAAAGAAACCTGTGGGTATGCTATCTGTGAGATTCATAACCTCAATTGCCATTGCCATAGCCCCCATGGACATATGCATAACAACCAATGGCATCTGAATGAGAAAGCGGCCTCCTCTTCTAGATATCTCTTACTCATGGATTCCTCCTCCTACTCTGAAGGTCAACCTCAAAATTTTGAGTGGAATCATTCTTTCCCAAAGTCCCTTCCTAATGGTATCTTGATCGCACAGTGACATATTTGTCGATCTATTTCAGGGACCCAATTCTTCTCTTTAGCTTTGAACAAATTTCATGTGTATTGCAGATTATCAAACACATGACACAAGATGCATCATAAAGGCTCATTGAAAGTTTGTTTTACTTTCTTCTAAGCCATCGATCCTTGCTTTTGAGTTCTCATTCTAGTCTCTTGAATGCTCTTTAGAGTTGCTATTTCAAGTACTAAAGTCTCAATATGTTTGTCCAAAGATTCTATTTTAGTTTCTAACAATGTCGTCTTTGGATCATCTCTACCTAGCAAATTATGGTCAGCTTCCATTGTAGGTTCTCTTCCATTGAGTCTAAATGCCCAATTCAAAATTCATTCTTATTGTTGAGCCATCCAATGAACCGCTACATACACAATCACCCAATCCTTATTAAGACTACTTGAACTTGTCTCATCCTTGAACATTTTCTCTAATCCTCTTTCTAGAGGAATATCTAATGTCCCTAGGAAATTACTAAAGCTTATCGAGTTGTATGATCGTATGATCTATAGCAAAAAATTGATCCAACACTACCTTGAACTCAGTCAAGCACTAAATGATACGCATATTGATCCTAACTGTATCAATCTACCTTATAAATGTGATCCCATTATTCTTATTATAGTCCTCATGAAAGAAGTTGGCAAGTAATTGTTTCTTAAAATCAGCACATGTCAAATTTACGGTCACTACTCTAATCCAAATATGCTTCTGACATAACCATGTGAGATGCATTTAAAATTATGATTTTTATGATCTTCAACCCATCCATAGTGCTCTTCTATTTTCTCATAATATCGAAGAAAAGAAGTTGTATTCATTCCATTGATGTTCCCTCGATCTATTTTTATAGATTCTATAATTTTCCACACTCATTGATCCTCAAACTTGGTAATTTTCCAATGTGTAGTTTACAGCATCAAAATGTATGAATGAATATGAGAAAGTAGGCTTGATATAGAAGAATTTTGTCCTACTTGGTATGTGATGCAACACATCTGCAATGTCTACTACCTAGATTTCTATAATCTTTTACTTACTCATCCTCGACAACTCGATACACCTGAATATAAACAATTTAGCAAAATAGTTCACACACATGTAGGCCGTTTGATATCTAGTTCAGAGTACCTCATGGGGATTCAGACCTAGACACTCGATATCTCTCGTGTATATGGAAATGCTAAAACAATCACTAATGGGTGCCTTATTGTAATCCGGTGAATCAAGTTTTCATTTGAATGGAAGAAGCATTTTGCTTTCACACGGACGCAATATGTTGAAGATGATCCTTAGTTGGCTCACAAGGGACAGACAAATCAGGTTGCTCTTGTAGTTATGGGTTGTCACAAACCATAGTTCCACAAGATGCTAACGTAACGATATCATAATTTTTTTACCTCATTCTTTTGGCGCTTTGGGCAACAAAGTGCAAGAATCGAGGGCATTCACATGAAACTACACATATTTGCTTTTTTCTAGAAGTCTTGGGTTATTTGTCTTCCTTTTTTTAAGATCAGGTTATGGACATAATAGATGTTTTTGGAGAATTAAATCACTTGAAGCTTAGTTGTTTCATTTATCCTCGAATAATTTATATATCCAAATAAGAAACTTTCATACGAACTTGGAGCAATTTATTAGATCTTTCATGATATAAGTATTACACTCATGCTCAATGAAAGTAACAAGAGCTGCAGGTAACAAGATCCCGTCACATAACTTTTTGTTTTTCTTGCGTTTGTTTTGCACTGCTTAATTTTTCATATCGGAAACAGAATACACCATGACGTATAACTTCCTTTCCTGTCTATTTCACAAACTTCACTTTATGTCCTAAAGCTTTTCAATGTATTATCTATTTTTGTTATTGCGAACAGCCAATGTAATCTGTTTTCTATAAAGATCAAAGTTCTATATATTGATTCCTCGGTAAATGGAGGAGGTACTTACACAATCACTTACACAAACTACGAAGATTATCACTCCAGTGATCACATGAGTTTGACAGGGTTGTAACAAGTAAACGAATACTCTCGTAAACAAAACAATCAATTCTCTCGAAAGATGGACTTTAAATTAGAGCTTGAACTAGAAACAGGACAACGATGGAATTTGTAATGAGAAGAATTGAAGTTATACGGATTGAACTTCATAAGTTGAAGAGATAAAAAAAAGGGGTGGCAGATGCGATGTAAAGTTTTGAAGCGCAGTCCATTTGTGTTGCGGCATAGTTGCATGCTAACATCTTTCCACAAATTCCATCATTCGTCAATACAGGCTAAAAGGTTATCTCCACAAGCATCCTCCAAATGGTCACACGTCAGATGTTAGTACGCTCCTTGTAAATCTTTGAATACCTAAAGGAGTGTTGTGCGCACAAAAAAAAAATTCAGCTTCATCTTTAAATGTTGAATCTCTTGCATATCGTTTTGGTTGATTTCCTAGGGAATTACTAGTCACATCAGATGATTAGGTCAAATTTGTCATCAAAGAAATAAAATATTTTCCATGCATCTCGTTTGCCTATAGGTGATGTTTGGCACATGCAAGACATCATTCAACAGCTTGGAGATTTTTGATGCATTCAATGGAACATCTCCTACATGTGTCATCTTCTTCTTAATGTCATTCTCTATCTCTCCATATCGTTGAGTGGGGGTTGAGTGTAAACTAAATGAACCTTCTTTATTACAACCCATTCTAAAACCACTATCTATCTACCATGATTTGCATCTTCGATTGCCTTCCTCTTTGGACCAAAAATCCCTTGGATAATTTCCTAGTTTTTGACAATTGTAGCATTCTCCATTGGATGCCCTCCTTCATGTGATCATCCTCCTATTCCTTTGGTCCTTCCTCTTCATCTTCATCCATAACTTTTGTTGGAGCATTCTTGGCTGCCTCAGCTTGACTTTGAGCTTCCTCTCCACTTGCACTAGGAATTTTTTTAACCTCTTTTGCCTTAGCCTCTAACTACGTAGTAAACTTGTGCTTGGTTTCCCTTTGATTGTGAAGTTCTTGATTCATCTCCTCAATCACCATGAATGTTACTCATTGATCAAATTCTCGAACAAAATCTCTTATATAAAGTGGTGTGGTCACTTATTCCAATCCTTCATCCTCTCCCAAACCATTGAGAGTGTGAGAAATAAGTGCATCATCTTCAATTGGGATCTCAACTAAGCTCAGGGCATCTTGAGGCTCTTTAAATTTCAAAATAAACTCGTTAATATTGGTGTTTTATGCTTTCATAATATAATTCAAATCATCATATTAAAGTTCTTTTCAAGCATCGAGGATACTCAGATATGGAGATATCCATGTATTATTGCAAATGTCAAATGATATTTTCACTTTAATGAGCTGAACAGATTCATGTAATAAAGCACAAGGTACTCCAAATCATCCATGCAGAAGTTCGTTGACGAGTTTTTGGTTGCACACTTTACTATTCAAGCTACTTCATAGACATGTGGAAGGTCACGGGGGTCAATAAGTTTAAATTGTATGCAAACAATTTGTTATCGTTGGAATCCATGTAACGAAGATGGAATATATGCAGAAAACTTCTTTCGTCGATTAAATACGAACTTCATTTTGAATTTGAGTCAAGTTCCTTTAGTGTGAGAGAGTTGACTTACCTATCTATTGAATGCTTATGCATGAAACATGTTGAATGGAAAGTCAAAAGCTTCTATACTTTCTTCTATTTCTCAACAAAATGAGCCAATGTGTCCAATCTCTATGTTGAATGCGCCAATGTCTATTTCCTTAAAGATTGCTTATCCATAGATTGCAAATGTTTATGGATTTGTGTACCTACACCATGACATGGATTAAAGATTATTCTTCTAGCTCATGGACAAAAACTTCATTTGTAGTTTAGCTATGAGTTTCTCCTTCCCCAAGTAATTATCCTGCCTTTGAAGTGTAAATGCAAGGATTGAGCCTCACTTTAAGTCGCATTCACATACAGTATGAGCACCCTGCATGTAGGCTTGGATTTCCTTGAAACATTTGAACTTGATGTGAAAGAGCCTATTTGTGTGTGTGTGTGTGTGTGTAAGTGTTTGCTACGAGGCTGTGCAAGTTGTTTGTGAGACTTAGCATGATTTTGGAGATTTCTTGAAGTTGGTGTTAAGGCTCCTCATAGACCCATCAAGTGGAGAAAGATCAATTGAAGGTATTCTTTTTTAATACACTTTATCTCTTGTGACTAGGCATAGATATATGATAGACAATGTTAAAGAATAAGGTGTATGAAAAATAATTGAATTCATTTAATATGATGGGGGGAGCAAATTCAATGTTCTAAATGGTATATCATATTTAAAATATTTTAAAAATTAGTAGAAGAATATGGGTTGCCTTAGACTAGTAAAAACAAGACATCCGTGAGAATCTCTCATGGCTTTACACATGAGAGAATTAGACTTAGAGTCGTTGATAACCTTTCATGGGATGATCTTAAAAAGAAATTCTTATTTTAACTTTCTTATAAAGACTCAACTAAGAAAAATAGGGGTTTTTTCTTTAATGGATTGAGTCCTCTAAAGCCAACATGCACATCACACAATGCTTGAGAACTGAAACATAATCAGCTACCTCAATAGATAGAACAATCGTAGATCTAGATAGATTACAATTATTTCTAGATATGTGTGATGCATTCAAAGGAAGAGATCTGGAGCCTAGATTTTAAGATGTAGACGTTGCAAATGGCTAAACCAAGGACTCGGATGAAGTTAGGGTTGAGTTTCGTTGCCTAACACAATGAGAAGAGAGACATTTCCATCATATATCTCACTTAAATGCTAGGGACAGATTACCTTAATATTAGGCTCCTAAACATGAACCTCACCAACCAAAGAAAAACATAAAATCAAAATTTTGCTCAACTTGAATCTAAAATTGATTCTCTTACAAAACACATAGAAACAATAGTGAGCGAGTTAGCTACATCGAAAAACATTCAAGAAACAACACCCTAGGTTCAAGGGCCAGTCATGTAACCATTAAATCAACTTGGGAGATGCATATGTTGCAATGAGTTTGTTCACCCATATTGGACATGTGCATCACTTTTTCAAGAAAAATATAGGAACCTGGTCATTCAAATCGATAGCAAACTTTGTGACTATGCTAGAAAGAAAACTTTAGGAATAAGCTTTGGGAAGGGTGGCTTAAAGATTTTTTGAAGATAATGAAGATCACTTTTGGACATATGTTTATGATGCTTCTTGTAAGGGTAAATTGACTGAACAAACACTTAAACAATGTAGCTATAATGTAGGTGCAAAAATGCACTAGAATGAACTTGTTGATTTCTTCTTTTTAGGGTATGCACATAAGTTGAATGTGGAGGAGAAATGTAAATGTGAAGAGGGTACGACGAATAAAGAAAAAAGAGTGACAACATCTAAGAGAAAGAGCAAAGAGAATTTTTTTCCAAATGAAGAGTATAGTGGTCACGCCCGTATATGTTAGGGAAACTTCATTGAGCTTTATTAGATTTATCTACGGAGAGTGATGGCACATTTGTTTCTTGCCAGCTCACTCATTCGTGGACATTAGGTTTTTCCTTATGAACTAGTCTTTATATATTGCGGTAGTTGTATTCTTGTTTATAGGTCGTTCTTGTACATTCCTTTTTATGTAATAGAAGAAGAAGATCATTCTTTCTTGTCTCAATTTGAGTGTATGCTTCTCTTTGATTGTGAAAGTGTGTATGTGAGATCTCTTCTTTATCTCCATCCTCATGACATGGTATGAGAGCCAATATGGCTGTAGAGAGCTCATGGAGAAGGCCGATGGTGAAGAGTATGTGAGAAGGCATGGAGAAAGTAGGATTGAGAAACGACCTCAGATTGCTATGGAAATTGGCATGAAGGTAGAAGAGCCATCTTGACCTTTGTTTCGAGCTTGCAAGGTCGGGACCATAGAAAAAACCAAGTTAGTTTGCAAAAATCTAACTTGCCTTCTGTTTGGCAACTCTCATATATTCTAGATCCAAAATCTCAAGCGATTCAGTGTACTATTTATACACAAAAACTATGTTTTTCTGAGATCAAACCGTCACATCATAGTGCAAAAGTGTTCAAACAGAAGTGTTTCTTGTAGTGTTACGCAGTGTTGTGAATTGCTGTAGAAATCGCATATGCATATGGAATGAGTCAACTTATGAGTCAACTTATGAGTCAACTTATGAGTGATAAGTTGGACAAGAACAACTTCCATGCTTGGAGATTTAGAATGAAGAATTTCCTGATGGGAAAAGGCTACTGAAAGGACATTGAAGAAGAGAACAAAA
>MU262032.1:42500-47500 GCA_020310875.1 Ceratopteris richardii | reverse complement strand
TTTCCTTCATTTATTGATAAATTGGACAGGAACAACTATCAAGCATTGTCTCTAAGGATGAAGACACACCTAGAAGGAAGGAGTCTTTATGGATACATCTCAGGAGATGAGGAATTGCCCTCATTCAAAACAAGAGGATTGCCAACAAAGGAAGAACATGAAAGGCTCAACACATGGTGTGCTAAGGATGCACTAGCAAGGTCTTATTTACTCAACTCCATCTCTGATTTTCTTTCGCCACATATTAGGAATTGTAAGACATCCCAAGAGACTTGGGAAACCTTGTCATCTTATTTCTCTTCCAACACAAGGGCTAGAAAAAATCAGTTGTGGATTGAATTCACCACATTAAGGAAGCAAGCTAAGCAAGTTGTTTCAGAGTTTGTGACCAAGATTAAAGATGTAGCAGATCAGTAAGCAAGCATGGGAGAAGAGATTGAAGAAGAGCAGATTGTAAGGCAAGTGATCAATGGGATCAAAGCTGATGACAAATGGGAAAGCTTCACCACTGCCATGGACCTTTACATGGACATGCAGATTCCACACCTTACCACTCTCATGGGATAATTATTCAGTCATGAAGCCAAGCTCAACAAGAATGAAGATACATCCAAAGGTAATAGTTCCTCTGCCCTATACACTGATAAGAATACTAAAGACAAAGACAAGAACAAGAAGGTAGAAGATGAAGGCAATACCTCCCAAGCCAACTATGCAGGGAGAGGTAGATCATCAAGAGGAAGAGGTAGAGGAGGTAAGCAAGGTAGGGAAAGATCCTATAACTCCTCACCATGCAACATTTGTGGCTTATCAAACCATACTACAAATGAGTGTTTTAGGAATTATAAGAATCAAAGAGGAAGAGGATATCAAAGAGGTGGATACTCATTTTCAAGAGCTAGATTCAACCATCACCAAGGCTTCAACAACAAGTACAAGAACAATTACAACAACAACTACAATGGGAACTACCAAGGAGGATTCCAATCCAGAAAGGACTACAACAACTATACAGAAGAGCAAGATGATGCTTTTCTGATCATGAACATGACTTCAAAACTAGGTAAAAATGATGGCCACCTACTCTACATTGACTCAGGATGCTCAAATCATGTGGTAGGCAATGTAGCACTACTCTATGATCTTGAGGAACCAAAAGGTAAACATGAAGTACAAACAGGTGATGATATCAAGCACTCCATAGTTCAAATTGGAAATGTTAAGACTTGTGATGGAAATAAAAACTTGTTGAGTAGGGTACTCTATGTACCAACCATTAAAAAAAATTTGCTGAGTGTTGGACAGATTGTGGAGAAAGGTTTGCAGGTTAGATTCAATCAATTTGGAGCATTTGTGGAGGATCCAAGGCATGGGTTCAAAAGAATAGCAAAAGGAGAAAAATCAGGTAGACTTTTCCATTTTGAGCTAGAAGACATAAAGAATATTGCATTATATAGTTATAAAGATCAAACACATTCAGAGCTTGAGATTTGGCACAAAAGATTAGGGAATGTAGGAGAAAGAACCTTGAAACAGATGATATATAAACAATGTTTCCAAACAACACATGATATATAAATGTAGTGCTTCTCAATTTGGGAAGTCTCACAGGTTACCCTTCTCAAGGAAAAGCTACGTGCATGAAGACTACCTAGAACTTATCCATATAGATGTATAGGGACCAAGCAAAGACCCTTCAATCTCAAAATCAAGGTACTATTTGTCTTTTATTGATGATTATAGTAGATGGACTGTATTGTACTTCATGAAGCACAAGGATGAAGTGTTTAATTGCTTTAAAAAATATATTGCACTGTTGAGAATCAAACAGGAAAGAACTTGAAGAGACTAAGGTCAGATGGAGGAGGTGAGTACTTCTCCAATGAATTTGAAGGCTTCTTGTAGGAAAGAGGCATTAAAAGAGAAACCACCACAAGGTACTCCTGAACAGAATGGGGTAGCTGAGAGAAGAAATAGGATGATTGTTGAGACAGCTAGGTCTATGTTGAATGAGAAAAAGTTACCTATCTATGGGCAGAAAGTGTTTCCACTACCACTTACCTCATAAATAGGTTACCATCTAAATCCCTTGATGGGATGACACCCTATGAAGCATGGCATGGGAAGAGACCTTCACTAGACCATTGCACGATATTTGGATGTGTAGCATATGTACACATTCCTTTTGAGATAAGAGGTAAGAAAGACCCCAAGGCTGAGAAGTGCATCTTTATTGGATATGATCTAAATAAAAAAGCATACATGTTTTACAACCCTTCCAATAAGGGATTCATGGTTAGTAGAGATGTTGTCTTTGATGAAAATGATTCTTGGTATGAGAATGAATGCAGGAAGTTTAAACTACCCTATGACTTGGAAGAGCAGTTTCCAAGTCTTGCTAAGTAGGAACCTACTCAGAATGAAGACTCAAATTCAGATGAGGAAGACATTATCAATCTTGAAGAGGTCAAGGCATGGAAGTCCAAGGGCAAAGTCAAAATGAAGAAGCTTGAAGACATACCTGAATCTTCAAATTAGTCAATCAGAAGATCACAAAGAGAGAGCAAGAAACCTATCAGATATGGGTATGATACATCTCTTGTAACGAAAC
Source organism: Ceratopteris richardii (assembly GCA_020310875.1). Lineage (NCBI taxonomy): Eukaryota > Viridiplantae > Streptophyta > Polypodiopsida > Polypodiales > Pteridaceae > Ceratopteris > Ceratopteris richardii. The sequence goes on along the minus strand of MU262032.1, from coordinate 44,889 downwards.
ACTCTGTTTATCTTGCCAAAGATTTGTCAATTGAAGAACCAAGATCATATGAAGAAGCCATAACCAAGAAAGAATGGAAAGAAGCTATGGATGAGGAGATTGAAGCACTCAAGGAAAGTGACACATGGGAGCTAGTACCAAAGAAGGACTTCATGAAGGTAATAGGATCCAGATGGATCTACAAACTTAAAAGAAATTCTGATGGATGAATTAACAGGTATAAAGCTAGATTGGTAGCCAAGGGTTTGCACAAACCCAAGGCATTGACTATGAAGAGACATTCTCTCCTGTGGCTAGGATGCCATATGTCTCATCATAATCTCTATCATATGTCTGAGCAAACCCTTTCACAACAAGTCTAGCTTTATACCTAGACACACTTCCATCTGCAAACCTCTTTGTCTTGTAGACCCATTTGCATCCAATGATCTTCTCACTATTTGGTTTAGGAACCAAATCCCATGTTTCATTTTCCATCAGTGCATCATACTCTTCCTGCATAGCTTTCTCCCAATTTTCCTTACCTTTTGCCTCTTCATATGTACAAGGGTCTTCATCTGCCTTTATCATATAAGCATAATCTTTGGTAGCCAAAAAAGAAGTATCATAACTATACCTTGTAGGTTGCCATTTCTGTCTTGATGACCTTCTGAGTTCTCCACTTTTAGAGGTTTCTGGTTCATCACATTCTAGATCAAACCTTGGCACTTCTTCAACGTCAACCTGTATTTCATTGGTCTCCTCTTCATCAAATATCTGAACCTTTGATTTACCTTTCTTTTGATTCACAACTTCTTCATCACCTACATAAATATTGATTGTACCTACATACCAAGTACCTTGCTCATCAAATGTAACATCTTTTGACACAAGGAATTGTTTTGTGGATGGACTCCACAACCTATATCCCATCTGCTTATCATCATATCCAATGAACACATACTTTTTGAGCTTTAGGTTCCAATTTGTGCCTTAATTGAGATGGCACATATGCATATGCCAAGCATCCAAATACTTTACAATGATCTAGACTAGGTCTCTTACCCCACCATGCCTCATATGGTTTAATACCCTGCAAAGCTTTACATGGTAATCTATCGAACAAATATGTAGCTGTATTTAGAGCCTCAACCAACAAATAATTTGGGCAATTTTTCTCCTTCATCATGCATCTTGCAAACTCAACAAGAGTTCTATTCCTCCTTTCTACTACACCATTTTGTTGAGGAGAGTACCTGCAAGTAATTTCCCTTTTTATACCTACATTCCACAAGTTAGCACTAAACTCATTAGAGAAATACTCTCCCCCTCCATCTAACCTTAGTCTCTTCAATTTTTGACCTGTAATTCTCTCTTCATACACATGATAATGTTTGAATGTATTGAATACCTCTGACTTATCTTTGATCACATAGATAGTGATCCATTTGGTAGCATTATCAACATAAATCACATAATACCTTGAACCATTCATGCTGAAATCCTTTGATGGTCCCCACACATCTGTGTGTACCAATTCAAGCTTCTCTGAATACATAAAACCATGCTTGGAATAAGATTGCTTATGAGCCTTACCTAATTGACATGCCTCACATCAGTATGTCATATGTTGACCTGCAGCATTAGGCAACCCAAGTACTGAACCATTGTTAACCATATCTTTGATATCTCTTTCATTGAAATGTCCAAGCCTTTTGTGCCAAAGATCTAACTCAGAGATCTTATGTCCTCCATAAGTGAACAAGGCATGACCAATATTACCTTGAATCTTCAATGTGAACAGTCTTCCTTCTTTCTTCCATGAAACAATTTGTTTATACCCATTGCTAGGGTCTTCCACAAAAACTCCTTCATTAGTGAACCTAACTTCATAACCTTTTTCAACAATTTGTCCTACACTTATCAAATTCTTTGGAATTGTAGGAACATACAAAACCTTACTCAAGAGATTACTTCCATCCTTGGCCTTCACTGATCCAATTGACTTCACATTGTGCTTTGTATTGTCACATGTTTGAACTACATGATTAGTTACCTTATTCTCTAAATCAATCATCAAAGCTATGTTGCCACTCAGGTGATTGCTACACCCTAAGTCAATGTAGAAGACTCTTTGGTCTTCACTTTGCCTTTCACAAGTTGCATTCATTATCAATGATGAGTCCTCCTTCTGATCTAAAGCATAATTATAGTAGGTATTGTTGTATTGTTGACTTTGAAATCCTCTACCTACATTTCTTCCAAAATAACCTCTACTACCTCTACCTCTGAAATTACCTCTTTGATTTCTGCCACCTCCCCCTCTTGAATTCTAGTTCTGATTATATCCACCATTATTCTGGGTATTATGCCAACAAGCATGAGCTAAGTGATTTGTCTTACCACAAAT
>MU262032.1:5000-30000 GCA_020310875.1 Ceratopteris richardii | reverse complement strand
TTGTTGACATGCTATCCAAGTGAAGAGAGAGTTTCCTGCCGAAAATCGTGTTTCTTCTCTTTGTGTGATTTCTTTGAGTTGTGAGTCTATTCCTTGTGTATTCATGGAGATTTGTGAGCTTCTATTGTGTATTTCTGTTGAATATGTATGAAGAGAGTTGAATATTGATGTGTTGAGTGAAAAGTTGATAAAGAATGGTGCTGGAGATGAAAATCGTCTGTTGGTACAGAATCGCAATTGTCTCCTCTATATGGTACAGGTAACATTTTTGAGTTTTGACTTCATGGTTGTATTCTGCTGAGAAAATAGCATGCTTTAGACACCAAGATTATGGAAAATGATGAAGATTTGCTCAAGATAAACCAAACCCTATAAATTCCTCTTCATCTTCATTATTCTTAGAAATCCAGCCATTATTCTCTTATTTCTTGGATTCTATCATGTAGAAGGGGTTGTGGTCTCTTGAATACTTCCAAGATTGACAAAATAAAGATGTATTGTTAATTCTTTATGCTAAATGATTCAAGTGTGAAAAGGGACACTTGAAAATGTATATAAAACAATTTCCTCTATTATGAGGGGGTTGGTTGATTATTTGTTGACATGCTATCCAAGTGAAGAGAGAGTTTCCTGCTGAAAATCGTGTTTCTTCTCTTTGTGTGATTTCTTTGAGTTGTGAGTCTATTCCTTGTGTATTCATGGAGATTTGTGAGCTTCTATTGTGTATTTCTGTTGAATATGTATGAAGAGAGTTGAATATTGATGTGTTGAGTGAAAAGTTGATAAAGAATGGTGCTGGAGATGAAAATCCTTTGTTGGTACAGAATCACGATTGTCTCGTCTATATGGTACAGGTAACATTTTTGAGTTTTGACTTCATGGTTGTATTTTGCTGAGAAAACAGCATGCTTTAGACACCAAGATTGTGGAAAATGATGAAGATTTGCTCAAGATAATCCAAACCCTAGAAATTCCTCTTCATCTTCATTATTCTCAGAAATCCAGCCATTATTCTCTTATTTCTTGGATTCTATCGTGTAGAAGGGGTTGTGGTCTCTTGAATACTTCGAGGATTGAGAAAATAAAGATGTATTGTTAATTCTTTATGCTAAATGATTGGAGAGGACAACTCCAAATATCAATAACAAACATTTTTTGGCACCATTGCCAGGGAGTATATCAAAAGCTTCATTGAAGTTGGACCTTGCTGGATCTTCTAATGTGATGGTATTGCACACATGGAAAAAGGTTATACTCCTTAATCAAGAAATGTAAAACATGAAAAGGTAGATGTCTTTGTTTGTCTTTTGGGAAAAGAAAGCAATAGATAATCTTTTGAGAATTGGAAGTGCTAAAATTTTTGCAAATTGATAGTTGCTCATCTCATTTTTTGAAGTAAAGTGCAGGTGTGTGAGAAAATTTGAATCAAGAAAGCTGAAGATAAGGTAACATGTATCTATTCTTGCATTTTTAGAGTTCTTTTTGACCAAGTAATAGGCAAAAATTGTTGATCTTGGGAAGGTGACATGATTGCATTTAGGAAAAGTCAAGTAAAGTAGCTAGATGCAAGTAGATAAGATCCATTTGTTAGCCAAGTCAAAGCATTAATCTTGAAAAAAAAAATTTGATTTGCATCTTGAAGAAAAAATGTTTGAGTTTATCTTTGCAAAAATTGATACTTGCATTTCATAGCACATTTTCCTTTGGGAGGTTTTCTCATGAACTATTCTGATAGCAAAAGCATAAGATAGTATAACCAATCAAGTAACATAGGATCAATAGATCACCAAACAAGAAACCCTAAGTGAAGTGTTTACCTTAATTTAGGGAAAAATACTAAAAAAATTCATAAAATTCATTAAAACAACCAAACAAATTTCTTTTGTTCTTGAGAAGTTGGATTGAAGCTTTGTTAATAAGAGTAACAGGGACCAAGTGAAAGGAAACCAAAAATTTGTCAAAAAGCTAGAAAATTTGAAAAAACATGATTCTCTGCACAAGATCGCGATTTTTTGATTAATGTTGTGATTTTGATGCATAAGTATAGGACATTGTTGAATTGGAATTGGTAAAGGGTTTTGAAGGGAAACAAGAGAAAAGAATACTCAAAATGGCACAAAATAGGAAGTACACAAAAAACACGATTCTCTGCACAAAATCGCGATTTTCTGTAAGAGAATTTTTTTTTTGAAATTTTCAGCATATTTCGGTTTTGGAAGAAAGGTAATTGAAAGAGATTTCATTAATATTGAGAAAGGGAGGGAAGTTAAATTCTAAAGAATCAGGTAAGACTGAGTATCAAGTGGGGGAAGTGGGAAAGTACAAAATCACGATTTTCATTAATAGCTAAGGGGAGTAATTAATCAGGAAAAAATTAAGAATAGAGGATTAAAAAACCATAAAGTTGTGAAAGGATGAAATTGGACAAATGAAAGAATGAAAAACTATGGAAATTGCACAGAATCGCGATTTTCTAGACATTATAAAATCCTGGAGTTACAAGAGAAATTCATTTGAGTGTGAGAGAGAGAGAGAGATCAAGCAAAAAATCGCGACTTTCTCGAGCAAAGTGTTTTGGAGAGATTGTGAACCAACCAAGCAAGGTAAGGGGTCTCAATATTATTTTGTTGCATTGATTACAATTTTTTTTATCGTAAAGCACAAAAATATAGGAAATAACACAAAAACATGGAATCGTGATTTTTGAATTCTAAAGTTTCTAAAAAAATAAAAAGATGTTTGAGAACTTTTTCATTGCATGTTAGAAATTAGATAGCACGATTCTATATAAGAAATAAGAACCAAAAAATCAATACCTGAAAATTAAAAAAAAAACCTGATCAAAATCGTGATTCTGTTGCAAACACAAAATCACGATTCCTTGAATTAAGGACAAAATCGCGATTCCCAGAACATGATTTTCATAAGAAAATCGTGTTATTTACGATTGTGAGCAATCACAATTGTCTGGGAACAAAATCGTGAAAAAGACGATTTTGAGTACAGAATCGCAGAAAACACGATTTTGTGTACAAAATCGTGGAAAACACGATTTTGACCAGAAAATCGTGAAAAACACGATTTTAACTACAGAATCGAAAAACACGATTTTGACTAGAAAATTGTGGAAAACATGATTTTGACAAGAAAATCGTGGAAAACACGATTTTGTGTACCAAATCGTGGAAAACACGATTTTGACTACAAAATCGTGAAAAACACGATTTTAACTAGAAAATCGTGGAAAACACGATTTTGAATAGAAAATCGTGGAAAACACGATTTTGACCAGAAAATCGTGAAAAACACGATTTTCACTACAAAATCGTGGAAAACACGATTTTGACCAGAAAATCGTGGAAAACACGATTTTAACTACAAAATCGTGGAAAACATGATTTAGACTAGAAAATCGTGGAAAACACAATTTTGTCTAGAAAATCGTGGAAAACACGATTTTGACCAGAAAATCGTGAAAAATACGATTTTGTCTAGAAAATCGTGGAAAACATGATTTTGTTCACAGAATCGTGAAAATTAATTGAATGATCCTTAGGTCTGGGAACAAATTAAACACACATACTAAGCTAGACTTAGGAAGGAAGGAAATAGAACAAAATCCTTTTGAGAAGGAACCAGAAACATTTAATGATTTTCCTCTAAGGAGAAGACATCATTGTCAAAATCAGGGTAGAATGCTTAGATCATATCAGGTAGCCAAATGCATGAAAAATCAGTATGAAGGATATTGTGATCCTCATGCTCATGCTGCAGAATTTAGGCAGTTAATTAGAGCTGAAGAGGTAGAGGATTACAAAGTCCAATTTGAGGCATTTGGTCTAACCCTAACAGGACCTGCATTATCTTGGTTCATTCCTTTGAGAAAGGAAATGTACGTAGATATTGAATCCTTCGTAGAAGCCTTCATTGGGGAATTCTCAAAGACTGGAATAAAACATAGCACAACCACATTGATACATAGCTTTAAACAACAAAAAGATGAAAATGTCAGAGAGGCAGCCAGGAGGTTCAAGCAATACATTGATAGGTGTCCCAGAGAAGAAGTACCTTCCATGGCAAGACAGGTATCCCTATTGATAGAAGGATTAAGAAGTGCCCAATTCAGAACCCTAGTGTACTATAGGAGATGCCCTGACCTAGGAGCTTGTGTAAAAGAAGCAATAGATTTGGAAGATAACAGAGGCCAAGATCTGTTAGCATTTGAGCAACCTAGAACAAACGAAGATAAAATCCCACCAGCAGAAGAATTGGCTCAAGCCATAGCTAAAGCCGTAGAGGTAAGCACCAAAACCAATTTGATAAAGTCTAGGATCAACACAAATAAAAAATGCTATAATTGTGGAGAAAATCATTTGGTACAACAATGCCCATATCAAAAGCCACCACATTTGCAAGATAGAAAAACACTCAAATATTGTACACTAGAGAGAAAATGGACAAATCATACCAGGGAGGAATGCTTCTATAATAAACAACCCATAAAAGAGAGAGTCAAAGAGAATCAGCATATGTTGAGCAACCAAGACCTCTACTTGGGCAACAACCTCCAATACCAACAAATGTGGTACCAATCAAATACACACCAATAGAGGAGGGAAACTCAAGAACAAGGTCACCATACAAGGAAGATATCAATGGAATGAAGGATATCAAGAAGAATGGGAAGGGTATGAATTGAAAGAACCAGAACTACAAGCCCTAGACTTGGGAAATGGGAGAATTGAGATGGATATAGCCACATTCATGTATATAACCAATAATTATATGTCCAATCAGAAACCTCAGTTCAAAGGGGGATCAAAGATAACTTGTTATAGGTGTGGGGGAGAACATTTCATCAGAGACTGTCCACAACCTCCTACATTAAGAATAGAGGGAGCTTATTGTAAGGAGTGTGCCAGGGATCATTTAATAAAGGATTGTCCAAAAAATACTCAAAAACCACAAAACACACCTAATAACATACCATTGAAAACAGTCAACATCATGGAGCAAGAAGAATTAAGTGACATTGACCAAGTGAATATAAATGCTATAACAAGGGCACAAGCTAAACAACAAGAAACAACTAAGGAACAAAATGAAGGATCAACTTCAAAGGGAAAGAAAAATAGACAAAAAGGGAAATGGGAAAGGAAAAAAAGAATGGGTAAAAATTCGGAAGAAGAGAATATGGAACAATCAAATAGTACTCCTTCTCAGAAGACACAAAGTCAGTCTGAGATAGGAAATTCACAGAATCTAGAAACATTGATCAAAGCATATAAAGGAAGAATTCAAGAGGGACCAAATCCTACAGACCATGGGATGGCTTTTCCTATGCCAGACTTAGAACATGAAAGGATGCAGAAGTGTAAATAAATCATACAGGAAGCACAACTCAAATTGGGGAAAGTAGACAATGCTCAAAAAATAGTTGGGGAATCTGAGACAACAAGAACAAGAGGAAATAATAATGAGGAAGAAAACCCACAGATAACATTCCAGGTAAAAATAGATAAAAAATGTACAATTCTATATCACACAACATTGGAAGAATTGATGAAATAGAATCCTCACTTACAAAACAAAATGGAAAAAGGGGAAACAATACCAGAAAATCTTCATCCACAACCCCAGCAATTGGAGGAATTATGGTATATTCCCATTGATAAGATAGGAGGATATTGTGAAGGAGAAGAGGGAAATTCAGCCCTAAAACTACAATTTGGAAGAAATCAGGCCGAAGCTATTCTGGATAGTGGATCAGGAGTAGCCATCATGACTAAACAAACCTGGGAAAAATGGGGAAAAATGAATTATTACCCACTAAAATGAGATTGCAACTTGTAGATGGACATATAGAAAAACCCCTAGGAATATGGGAAAAAGTAATTGTGGACATATGTGGAATAGAGATAGAACATACTTTTGCCATAGTTGAGTTCCCACAATCTACTTCATATGAAATTATCCTAGGAAGGCCATTTATGAGACAAATGCAAATTGTGCAAGATTGGGGTAATGATTGCTTATACCTTCAGAGCAAAGGAAGAATAACCAGAGTGAATCTAAGAAATGGGCACTACTGTGACATATCTCCTCAAGCCTGGTATAAAATACATCAAAATCAAGAGGTAAGTGAAGAATCAGAGATGGAGGACCAGGATGAAATTGAATCATCAATATGGAAGTGCAATTTGATAAGAAACCTCACTAATAGAAAAAGAAGATTGAGAAGAGAAGATTGTGTGGAAGAAAGAAAGATACAAGATGAGAGCTATGTACCACAAGAATTCAAAGATGAAGAATTTGAGCCCTATGGGTGGAACCAAATTTTGGCTACCATGGATCTGGCCAATGATGAGTATGTAGGAGTGGAATTTCAAAATGAAGAAGGATATGATGTTTTTCACATTGGAATACAAATGATAAAGGTATAAAAAACAGAAGAGGACCAGAAAGAAGAAATGATATTAGAAAAATAGAAAACACAATTTTTGGAAGAAGTAAAAGCTGAAGATGCAATAAAAGATAAAATTTCAGGCAAGTATAAGAAAAACAAACACAAGGAAATAGAAGAAAACCAAGAGGATGAGAAGAAGAAAAAGGAAACAAACAAAGATCAACAGTTTGATGTACCAGCAAATTTCAAGACTTATGAAGTAGAAGATAGATTACTTTTAAGGATGAAACCAAAGAGAGAAAAGAAGAAAGGGGAGGCTTATGATAATGAGGAACAAACTAAAAAGGTCATGATCACTCAGGAAGAGGGAGAAGAAAGACACATTGTAGTAGCCAATGACATGACCATCCAAGAGGAGGAAGCACTAATAAGATTGGCCAAAAACTATAGGGATCTATTTGCTTACAGCTATAAGGATTTGAAAGGTATTGATCCTAAAATCTGTGAGCATAAGATTCCTATTACACCTGATGCAAAACCTAGCAAACAGAGACATTACACATTCAATGATAAATACTCTGCTAAAAAAAAGGAGGAAATTGACAAGCTATTAGCTGCCAATTTCATTTATGAGATTGAGTACACAGAATGGATATCTCCTATAGTTGTAGTACCAAAAAAGAATGGGAAACTTAGGGTATGCATTAACTTGAAAAAAGTTGAATGCAGCAACTATAAGAGATAGTTATCCATTACCAATAACAGATCACCTTCTAGAAAGAGTTGCAGGGAAGGAGGTTTATAGTTTTTTAGATGGTTTTTCAAGATACAATCAGGTACCTATAGCATTGGAAGACCAACATAAAACTGCCTTTTCCACAGAATGGGGAATTTATGCTTTTAGGGTTATGCCCTTTGGGTTAACCAATGCCCCAGCAACTTTTCAGAGGTTGATGCGTCATATCTTCAAAGAATTCATGAGGAATGTAATGGAGATTTATCTAGATGATCTTTGTACTTTTTCATTAAAAAGACAAGATCACTTGCAAGACTTAGAGAATATATTCAGGAAATGCAGAACATACAGAGTATGTTTAAATCCAGAAAAGTGTGTATTCTTTGTAAGGCAATGAAGAATGTTAGGTCACATAGTTTCTAAAAATGGAATTTCAACTGATGAGAAGAAAATAAAGGCCATAATAGAACTTCCAAGACCAACAAATGTAAAGGAACTTCAAACTTTCATGGGACATTGTGGGTATTATAGAAAATTTGTACACAAGTTTGCTGACATAGCTAAATGGTTATATGCCCTGATCACCAAGTTTGAATGGACCAAGGAGTGTGATCAAGCTTTTGAAACTCTAAAAACTTGTTTGGTAATAGCCCTAATTCTGAAAACACCACAGTGGGATAAAATTTGTCATGTCCATGTGGATGCTTCAAATTATGCTTTGGGATGTGTGCTTGCACAGCCAATAGAAGGAAGCAAGCTAGATTTTCCAGTGGCTTATGCTAGTAGGCAACTGAATGTAGTAGAGAAAAATTACACAACCACTGAGAGAGAAGGGTTGGGAATGATATTTGCTGTGAAAAAATACAGACATTACCTTTTGGCCAACAAGTTTAAGTTCTTTGTGGACCATCAAGCTTTACTATATTTGGTAAACAAACCTTGTCACACAGGTAGAATAGTCAGATGGTTCCTCTTACTTATGGAGTTTGAATTTGAGGTGGTAGTCAGACAAGGAAAAACACATTTAAGAGCAGATCATTTGTCTAGAATCCAGTCTAAAGAGCCCAGTTCACCTCTGGATGATGACCTGCCAGATACTTATTTGTTCAAAATAGAAAGTGTTCCGGAGTGGGCTATGACTTTAGTACCATTATTAACCATGGGACCTTGCAGAACATTTGGAAACAACATACACTTAGTATTACAGAGCACGAATTTTATGCTGCTTGCAGGGCACTTGTATCATCTCAACCACATAGGCATATTGGAATATTGTACTCCTGAAGAAGAGCAACAGGAATATCTGAAAAGAGCTCATTGTTGGAACCCTTGCACTCATGCTTCCAGGATAGTCACCCTAAGTAATCTCAATAGGATGGGGGTACATTGGCCTAACAAAATTCAAGATGTAACAAAATACATTGCTAATTGCTGGAAGTGCCAGTCATTGCAAGATTCGGAATTCATAACTCTATATTGGTTTCATAAAAATCCAGAGTGGAGTGAAAAGATTATTGAAGAGTTGAAAAGGAAGAAGAAAGGAAAACAAGTAATAGCTGGTGTAGATTCAAAAAATCTACAAGTAATCTCTGAAGAATATCAATTGATAGGAGAACAATTGTATAAGAGAGGGATGGATGGATACTTAAGAATTTGTGTTCCTGAGGATAAATATCTGGACATGTTGGAAATGGCACATTCTAGAGTGGCAGGAGGACATTTCTCAAGTGACAGAATAGCTAAACTCATATTATATTCTGGTTTTTGGTGGCCAACCATATTTCCTGATGCAAGAACTTATGTAAAAAGATGTGACATCTGTCAGAGGGTGAGTCAACCAAATAGAAGAGACAACATGCCCTTAGTTCCATTAATTTCAGCCAGAGGCTTTAGTAAATGGGGTTTAGATTTTATTAGACCTATACATCCTCCAGCAAGACAATCACATGCTGAGTCTGTTTGTGTGAAACACCTCTGAAACAAAAGGAACACTTGCCTGTAATAATAATGGATAATCAAAATGCAAAAATTAGGGTTTTGATAGATTCAGGAGCATAAGTGAATCTGATTAGTTCAGCTTTGGTGAATAAATTTAGCCTAGAAAAAATTAAAAGCAGAACTTTTATCAAAACTCTAGAAGGACAAATGATACAAAGCATGTCTTCACTATCTATTAAAGTTAGGTTCAATGATGAATATATGAAAATAGACTGTGAAGAATGGCCAGATCATTTGACGACTGAAAAATTGATTCTGGGACAACCATGGCTCAAACAGGGTAAAGTAACTTTGAATTTTGGAAAAATGAAGCTTAATTTGACCATAAATGACAAAAGGTTTTCAATATTTTTGTTGAATAATGAAGAACAGGAAGTTCACCAGGATGTCCATGACCCAGACATGGAAGGATTTTCTTTCTCATTGGGAGATATACAAACATTACCAATACAAACATTAAATGATCAAGCGTCATTCAAGCAAAACCTGCAAAAACTTGAAAGTGCAAAGGAAGATGGACACACAGGAGCAAGGTGGCAACCATGGTATAATCTGAAATATCAAAGCATTAGAACAAGAAGGATATGGAAACAAAGCATACTCAAGGTCAGCTCATCAAAACAAATTCCAGAATAAAATGGATTTGGAGGCCAAAATATTCTAAGAATTGCTTACCAGAAGGAGATGGATTTCTTCCTGAAACAAGAGTAACCAAGGTCAAATATTATTGGGTAAAGAAATCAGAGTTCATTCGATGCAAAAAGCCCATATGTACTTGATCTGGAAATTTTCAGAATCAGATCAAAAGGTCAAGAACAAAAGAAAATCAGATCACAAGGAAAGTCCAGGAAAAAATCTTTTTCCTTATCCTTTTTCTAAGGAAAGAATTAGGAGGGGAAGGAAAGAAATAGTTGAAATTATTATTAAAATAAAAAGAAAAAAAAGAGAAAAAAAAGAGAGAGAGAGGTGAAAACAAAAGAAGAAAAAGCAAAACAAAACATCCTGAGAAAAATTATTATTTATTTTTCCTTTTTTACAAAATTATATAGCACAAAGCAAGATCTAGGTAGAAGGGTAGTAGATTTCTATTTATTTTGTATTAATTTTTCTATCATTGGTAAATGTTTTGTTTTTCTCCAAAAGAGCTGTTGGGAAAAGGGAGTGCACTAGACATCTTGCTACACCTGTAATGATCATCTTAATTGAGTCTTTTTGAAGAAACATAATTTATTTTGAATTCTATTCTTATTTTTATGTCATGACATCTCAAAATAAATATTACTTTTTGATTTCTTGTGACTCATGTGGGTGGAGTTTTTCTTTGTGTGTTATATTTTCTCTAGATTGATGAATGCAAAAGAGCTGCCAATTCATGACTTCAAAGCAGAATCAGTCACTCTGTCTAGGGGACACTGGTTCTTAGACAGTGAAGCTGTGATAGAGCAGGTGGATTTGGAGTCAGATGAAGAACAAGAAATTCTTGAAGATGAAAAGGTGGTGAAGGAGCTTAAAGAAACCCTGAGTATAATTGGACAGCATATATTCACAGTGGGAGTAGGAGGATATAAATATACAATGTTGTGTCAAGAGTTCTACAGATTTCAAAAAGTTGCTGTCAATCTGAAAAGATGGAAGGTAGTAGGGTTGCATAAATTGCTGGAAGAACCCATCTTTTTCATAGATTTTGAGAGAGTAGCACAAGTAATGAACAGTTTGTTGGAAGTGGGAAAAGGTAATGATGCTTATTTCCGATGCAAAGTCAAGAGAAAAGATAATCAGGAAGTGAATATCACCATAAAAGCAGAGCATATCAGAGCAGCTTTACAATTCTACCCTATGGGAACCAAGCTTGACCCTAGCTTTGTAAAGAAGAATAAGGAAACCTATAAAGGGTATTCTAAATTTACTGACTTCAAAGGAAGTGAGAATGAAGAATATGCCACAAGGATGTTCTTACAATAATTCTGTTTCCCAAAGCTACCAAGGTATACCATGCCACATAAATCTGTTACACTGCTAATGTTTAACAACAAGGATAGAACTAAGCCCTTTGGAGTAATGGATGTGACACCATACATCCATGCTGAAAAACAGAAAACACCTAAAGATTTGAGAAAGAAGTCTCAGGAGAAGCAGGTTCAAGAAGAGGCAGTTAAGAAAATCAGTCATGAAGAAGAGAGAAGGATGATGAAAGGTAAAGAAGTAATGACAAAAGAGGAAAGTGAAGTAAGAGAGGAATTTAGTTGTGGATTGGTGCATACAGGAATAAAATCAATATGGACAAAACCCTCACAAACTTATTTTAAATTAGATGAGAGCATAGCAGAAATAGCAAAGGAACCACAAAAAAGCAGTCCAGCTATAAAACATAAAAGTGCAGATCAAGTTCAGGAAGCAGAGGAAATAGTAGTAAAAAAGAATGTTCAAGAAGTCACAGGAGGAGTAGTAGAAAAGGAGATTATCCAAAGAATAAAAGATGTACTTCATGATTTGAAGAGTAATGAAGAATTTACAACCAACAAAAATCAAGGACAAGAAGAAGAAATGGATATCATGGACATTGATGAGCAGGAAGAAGGACAGGAAGAGCAAACAAGTAAAGGTTAGGAAAACTCTGTTGAGGAAATTGAATCAATTTTAATTCAGGAAACCCTAATCCAAGTAAAAGAAGCAGAGATTTCTGCAAAAGAACAACCAGAATTGGAGAATAACAAGGTGGAAGAAGCAAAGTGAGATGAAGATAGATCAATACAAGAGAACCTAGAAGATTATACATTGGAACATGAAGAAGATGTTGTAGATCAAGAAACATTGGAAATTCATCAAAGCAATGAAGGACAAAAGGCTAAGGATAAAGAGTATGAAGAAGAAGAGGAAGAGGAGAATGAGTGCAAAGAAGATAAACAAATAGAAGTTAAGCAAATGGAAATGGAAGTGGGATTGGGAAGAATACTCAAGAATATAAGATCTGCTTGCCAAATTATTATGAGCAACATAGCACAGTTTAGACCATGAAGCACGAATATGATTATATCCGGTATGGTGGCTGAATCTGAGTTTGAGAAAGGCAGTATGATTATTAAAGAGCACAAAAGGGAAAAGGAACAAATGTCAGAACAATTGAGGCTTGTGCAGGAAAAAAATGAGGAATTCACAAATAGAATAATTTCTTTGGAGGAACTAGAAGTACAAAAACAAAATAGAATTCAATATCTTGAAGAGAAGAGTGTAAAATTAACAGAGCAGAATAATAAACTAGAGATGGAGCTGAGAAAAATTGAAGGAAGATACAGAACCTTGCAGACATCTTATCAAATATTGACCAAAGCAAATGAGGAGATAAATAGACTACTATTGGAAGAAGGTCAGATGAAGGATGAAGGTGAGACTGTTCAGGTGACACAAGAGGAAAAGGAAGAATTGCATAATGTCGGAGAGTGTTAATCTCCTTCAGAATAACCTACTCTTGTGATTAGAGCACCTCTATACCAAGAGTAAGTCAAAACCTTCACAACACAAACATTCTGCTGTACGGTTTCTTTAAATTAATCTTCACAAGTTACTTTTGTCTGAAACTGTCATTCTGAACAGTCGACTTCACACCTGTAACTTCTAAGACTTGGTTCTCCTTGAATAGAACCCGTTTAAGCAAATGCTTCTGGTTACGAGTAGCTTATCTTCTAACTTAAAGATTAAGCCCTCACTCATGCAAAACTTTAAAGTATGCACTGAGAAATGATCAAAATATTGATCACCGAAAATGCGCCTGTTTCAGTAAACTCTGAACACTCAACACATATGAATGTTCCTACTGACAATTCTCGGTTTCTGTTTACAATCAAACTCTGAAACTTAAGCTATAGATTGATTAACTATAGACTTAGATATCCTCAATAGGATTTCACAAATCATCTATCACAGATGAAGACACACAGAAATTTCGGCGCAATTTTTTCTTCGATTACTCAGAAAGTTACAGTTGAGTGATGAGAGGAAAACTCAACTAACTTTTCATATGTCTCATGACATCTAACTTCTCATTCTTCTATTCTATTCCTTTCTGTCTCGTATATGCCTCAATGCCTATACGCCTCTCAATTCTTCCTAGCCTTCCTGGCCTACCTAGCTTTCTCTAGCTTGTGCGCCTTTACATTTTTCAGATATTTATAGATAAATTTGTACAAGCTTATAACGCGGACTATACTACTGTACATATGTGTACAATTTTTCCGGTTCTTCTTCTAACTTCAAAATTTGTTCTTTCCTTCCTCTTTCCATCCTTCAACTCTTCATGAACTGAAATCTGTAAAATTGATCTATTCCGATAACATTCCGGTGACTTTCCTGTGACCTTCCGGTACTGTTCCGGTACTGTTCCGGTAGCCTTCCGGTGACCTTTTTAAGAAATTTTTGCTGACGTCTCTGCGGACTTAAAGACCTTCAATTGTTGATTGTCTTGCACCAACAGCTCCCCCTCAATCATCAATTGAGGTTTTCTCTGTCTTCTTTATTCCTGCCATATCTTTAAACCTTTGTAACTTAGGTCCATCCAAACTTTTTGTAAGCATATCAGCTATCTGATCTTTCGTTGAAGTATGAATTACTTCAATCTCTTTATCCATCACCTTCTCTCTTAGAAAGTGATACTGAATCTCAATGTGTTTAGTCCTGGCATGAAAAACAGGATTAGCAGCTAAATATAATGAACTCATGTTATCTCCAAATATAATTGGAGTTCTCTGTATAGCGTCAAAACTCTTCATTAAAGTCTTTAGCCAAATCACTTCTTTTGCGGCTTCAACCATGCCTTTGTACTCGGCTTCGGTAGACGACAAAGCAATTGTATGTTGCTTCTTGGAACACCATGAGATTAGCTTATCTCCCACATAACACATGTATCCATAGGTTGACCTTCTGTCATCTGGATTACCTGCCCAATCTGTATCACTGTATATTTTGATGTTTGTATCCGATGTAAAACCATAATACAAACCTTCTTTGAGTGTACCTTTAATGTACCTCAACACCCTTTGTCCTGCAATCCAGTGTTCTTTTCTTGGATAGTGCATGAACTGAGACAATACTCCTACTGCATATGATAAATCAGGTCTGGTTAAAGTAGCATAGATCAGACTACCAACCAAACTCTGATATTGTCTCACATCCTTGAATTCTTCACCTCCAAACTTACTCAGTTTGTGGTTCACCTCCATTGGAGTAGGTGCTATTCGGCAATCATTCATTTTAAACTTGATTAACAAGTTCTTCAAATATCTTTCTTGGGTCACGAATACTCCATGCTGAGTATATGTGATCTCCATACCCAAAAAATAAGACAAGTCTCCCAAGTCACTTATCTTGAACTCCTTTTCCATTTGCTTCTTGAGTCTTTGTATACCTCACTCATCTGTTCCTGTAAGAATTATATCATCAACACATATGCACATGTATATGAAACCATTATCACTTGCTTTTATAAGCAGACTACTATCTGCTTTAGACACCTGGAAACCAAGTTCTTTCAAGAACTTTACAAGTCTATAATTCCACGCTCTTGGCGCTTGCTTCAAGCCATACAAAGCTCTCTTGAGCTTACACACATGATCTGGATACCTTTTATCTCTGAACCCTTGAGGTTGTTCCATGAACACATCATCTGAAATATAACCATTCAGAAAAGCATTTTTCACATCTAACTGACATAACTTCCAACCTTTGCTCGCAGCAACAGCTATGAGTGTTCTGATAGTTGTCATCTTTGCTACTGGACTATAAGTCTCATCATAATCAACTCCATAAGTCTGAGCAAACCCTTTGACAACAAGTCTAGCTTTGTATCTAGACACTCTTCCATCTGCAAATCTCTTGGTCTTGTAGACCCACTTGCATCCAATAATCTTCTGGCTATTTGGTTTAGGAACTAAATCCCATGTTTGATTTTCTATCAATGCATCATGTTCTTCCTGCATACCTTTTTCCCATTTTTCCTTACCTTTTGCCTCTTCATATGTAGAAGGGTCTTCATCTGCTTTCACTATGTAAGCATAATCTTTCGTAGCCAAAAATGAAGTATCATAACTGTACCTTGTAGGTTGCCATCTATTTCTTGATGACCTTCTGAGTTCTCCAATCCTTGAGGTTTCTGATTCTTCACACTCAGGATCAAATCTTGGCCTTTCTTCAACTTCTTCCTATACTTCATAATTTTCTTCTTCATCAATTATTTGAACCTTTGATTTACCTTTCTTCTGACTCACTTCTTCTTCATCACCTGTATTGTTATTAACTGTTCCTGCATACCAAGAACTTTGCTCATCAAACGTAACATCTTTCGAAACCAGAAAATGTTTTGTGGATGGATTCCACAACCTGTATCCCATCTGTCTGTCATCATAACCAATGAAAACATATTTTTCAGCTTTAGGTTCCAATTTGTGTCTTAATTGTGATGGCACATATGCATATGCCACACATCCAAATACTCTGCAATGATCCAGGGTAGGTCTTTTACCCCACCAAGCTTCATATGGTGTCATACCTTGCAGGGCTTTACATGGTAATCTATTAACCAAATAAGTAGCTGTATTTACAGCTTCAGCCCACAAATAATTAGGGCAATTTTTCTCATTCATCATGGACCTTGCAAACTCAACAAGAGTCCTGTTCCTTCTTTCTGCTACACCATTTTGTTGAGGAGAATATCTGCAAGTAACTTCCCTTTTTATACCTGCATTCCATAAGTAGTCACTGAACTCGTTGGAGAAATACTCTCCCCCTCCATCTGATCTTAGTCTCTTCAGTCTATGACCTGTAGTTCTTTCTGCATACACATGATAATGTCTGAATGTATTGAATACTTCTGACTTATCCTTGATCACATAGATAGTGATCCATCTGGTAGCATGATCAACATAAATCACATAATATCTTGATCCATTTATACTGAAATCCTTTGATGGTCCCCACACATCTGTGTGTACCAACTCAAGCTTCTCTGAGTGCATAAAACCATGCTTGAAATAAGAATTCTTATGAGCCTTACTAAATTGACATGCCTCACATTTGTATGTCATATGTTGACCTGCAACATTAGGTCCAAGCACTGAACCATTGTTAACCATATCTTTAATACCTCTTTCATTGAAGTGTCCAAGCCTCTTGTGCCAAAGATCTAACTCAGAAATTTTCTGTCCTTCATATGTAAACATGGCGTGACCAATGTTACCTTGAATCTTCAGTGTAAACAGTCTTCCTTCTTTCTTTCCTGAAACAATCTGTTTATATCCCTGACTGGGATCTTCCACGTATACTCCTTCATTAGTGAATCTTACTTCATATCCCTTTTCAACAATTTGTCCTACACTTATCAAATTCTTAGGAATTGTAGGAACATACAAAACCTTACCCAATAAGGTACTGCCGTCTTTGGCTTTCACTGATCCAATCGACTGCACTTTATGCTTTGTGTTGTCACCTGTTTGAACAACATGATTAGAAACTTTATTCTCCAAGTCAGTCATCAATGATATATTTCCACTCAGGTGATTGCTACACCCTGAGTCAATGTAGAAGACTCTTTGATCTTCATTCTGACTCTCACAGGTAGCATTCAATATCATCGTTGAATCTTCCTTCTGTTCTGAAGCGTAATTGTAGTAGGTATTGTTATATTGTTGACTTTGGAATCCTCTACCTGCGTTTCTTCCAAAGTAACTCCTACCACCTCTGCCTCTGAAATTTCCTCTTTGATTTCTGCCACCTCTTCCTCTTGCATTGTAACTTTGACTATATCCATTATTACTTTGAGTATTGTGCCAACAATCATTAGCTAAATGATTTGTCTTACCACAAATCCAGCAGGCTTTACCTCCATCTTTGTTGTTTCTGCCTTTTCCTCTACCTTTGCCACCTCCTCTTCCTCTTAGGAAGTTGGCTTGACTAGTTGTTCCTTCATCTTCATTTGCTTGTTGCTTTCCTTTGCTATTCTTCTTTTTATCTTTTGAGTACATTGCATGACCTGCACTCTTATCACCATCTCCTTTAACATCATTCTCAAATGTTAGCATATGACCTAGCAACTGATTTAAATCTGGAGTGAAATGATCAAGTGATAACTCTGTAGACAAAATAAATGGCTTCCATTTGTCATCACCTCTTAAGCCTGTAAGAATTTGTCTTACCAATTTATCTTCTTCGATATCTTCATCAACAGCACCTAATGCATCTGCAATGTCTTTCATTCTTGTCACATAGTCTGAAACGGACTGAGAAGCCTTCTTCTTGAAGGTTGTAAACTCTGCCCATAAGGATGCCTTTCTTGACTTAGTAGTATTCTGGAAATGCTTCTCCAATGCATTCCAAATGTCCGTTGCACTTTCAAGACCTCGAATATGAGGTAGCAAGTAATCATTTACTACCATATAGATAATGCTCCTAGCTTGAGCATCTTTCTTCATCCAGTTTTTCAAATCTGCCAATTCTTCCCTAGTCGGAACACTAGGATCTCTGAACTGTGGCTTTTCTTCTTCTCCTGTGATATAAGCTATCAAATCTTTGCTCATAAGATGAGCTTCCATCCTCATTGACCACGCAGGATAGTTTTCCCTATCCAGTTTCTCTATCTGTAGAGAATCTCCCATCTTGTGTCTTCCTGTGTGTTGAAATCTTCAACCTTTATGAATAATGTATGTACCTTTGCTTCAAATTAGACCCCGTTTGTCTTTCTTGATGCCGTATGATCTCTTCTTCAGGTTTCGCCTTCAAGCTTTCACCTTTTAGTTCTTCGGTTGTTGAATTCTTTGTAACCGCAGCAATCGGAAACCTCCTTTTTTTGATTTTGGTGTCTCCTGTTCTGATACCACTGTACCTGCTCTAATACCACTGTTTTTGACGTTTCCTGCTCTAATACCACTGCTGCTCTGATACCTGCTCTGATACCACTGTCGGAGAGTGTTAATCTCCTTCAGAATAACCTACTCTTGTGATTAGAGCACCTCTATACCAAGAGTAAGTCAAAACCTTCACAACACAAACATTCTGCTGTACGATTTCTTTAAATTAATCTTCACAAGTTACTTTTGTCTGAAACTGTCATTCTGAACAGTCGACTTCACACCTGTAACTTCTAAGACTTGGTTCTCCTTGAATAGAACCCGTTTAAGCAAATGCTTCTGGTTACAAGTAGCTTATCTTCTAACTTAAAGATTAAGCCCTCACTCATGCAAAACTTTAAAGTATGCACTGAGAAATGATCAAAATATTGATCACCGAAAATGCGCCTGTTTCAGTAAACTCTGAACACTCAACACATATGAATGTTCCTACTGACAATTCTCGGTTTCTGTTTACAATCAAACTCTAAAACTTAAGCTATAGATTGATTAACTATAGACTTAGATATCCTCAATAGGATTTCACAAATCATCTATCACAGATGAAGACACACAGAAATTTCGGCGCAATTTTTTCTTCGATTACTCAGAAAGTTACAGTTGAGTGATGAGAGGAAAACTCAACTAACTTTTCATATGTCTCATGACATCTAACTTCTCATTCTTCTATTCTATTCCTTTCTGTCTCGTATATGCCTCAATGCCTATACGCCTCTCAATTCTTCCTAGCCTTCCTGGCCTACCTAGCTTTCTCTAGCTTGTGCGCCTTTACATTTTTCAGATATTTATAGATAAATTTGTACAAGCTTATAACGCGGACTATACTACTGTACATATGTGTACAATTTTTCCGGTTCTTCTTCTAACTTCAAAATTTGTTCTTTCCTTCCTCTTTCCATCCTTCAACTCTTCATGAACTGAAATCTGTAAAATTGATCTATTCCGGTAACATTCCGGTGACTTTCCTGTGACCTTCCGGTACTGTTCCGGTAGCCTTCCGGTGACCTTTTTAAGAAATTTTTGCTGACGTCTCTGCGGACTTAAAGACCTTCAATTGTTGATTGTCTTGCACCAACACATAAGGAGATCAAGAGATTGCAAACAGAGTTGAAGGAATCCAAGGAGCTGGAGAAACAGGCTAGTACACATGCTGCTACATCAATGAGAGGATATAACAAATTGCATATGGATATGGAAAAAGAAAGGAGTGATTGGCAGTCAAAAATGGAAAAGGAAAGAAGTGAATGGATAAAGGAAAGAGAGATATGGGCAACACAGAACAAAAGTCTGATGGTGACAATAGAAGAACTACAGAACAAGCTGGAAAAGCCACAAGCTCAGGAAGAAGCACAGATAGAAAATACAGATACAGGAGAATATGAAGTAGGAAATGATGATAGAACACAACAGGGCAGTGAACCATCAAATGAAAGACCAGAGGAAGAATATTCAAAAGAATTTGTTCAAAAATTGCTGACAAACAGAGAATCTAGAATGGATTTTATCAGGAAAATGCATGATGAATATGAAGATCAAATTATCACATTTGCTTTGAAAAAGGGGATCAATCCAGACCAGCATCATTGGGCTACAGATGGACTAGGCATACCTTTATGCATGATCATGGAGAGTATCAAGAACTATCAATTGGAAAGAGTTGGATTACCTCCGAATAAATATCTAGAATATAAAGAAGATATTAATGTAACCAAAGAATTATTTGAGAAAGCTAATCCAAAGTGGAGGAATAGATGGTTGGATGCAAATAAAGAATGCAGGAAAATTTGGAAGGAAGCACCCTTTCAATTGAAAATCAATCCAGCTTACTGCCTCGTAGCAAGAAGAAGAGAATGGACAGTTTTTTGGGAAAGAAGGAGAGAAGGACAAATCCCACCTAAAAGGTTGAATTTCCCAAAGTTAGTAGGTCCAAAGGCAGGTACATGGCCTACAAAAAAATATATGGTGGATACAGCTGAATCAGTTATAGCCACATACAAAGATGTGAATGACCCAGCATGTATTTTGCTGATCAGAGTTATGAGACTCATTTTGGCATGTATAGAGACATACACAAATACAGATGTCAGAGTGCTGAATTATATTGGCTTCAATTCTCCTACTGATGCATTATTGTTTGATCTCAGTAAAACACCTGATAGAATATGCTTAATGGCTTATTACAGCAGAATAATATTTCTGGGTAGTCACTATTTACAAATATTCGAAGATGCATTTGACTATGGGTTTTTTAAGAGAGAGTCAGAAATATTTGGAAAGTTGTCAGTTGTTACAAAGTCTCGACTCACAGCATATGAAGCTGCCTACACAGAGTACTTGAAAAAGGATGTCATTGATAAACCAGAAGTTGCAGTATAGTGGAGGAAAGCATTGTTTGAGATGGTGAATAACTTGAATGTTACTAAAAGGAGGAGCCATGATCTAGTATCACAAGTCTATCAAAGAAAGAAAAAGTGAAGAAAGTCTACAGGATATGTGAAACAGGAAAGTCTTTTGTCAAGAGCCAAAAGGTCTAGGAGGGGAAGAATGTTAGAAGATGTATTTTTTGGAGCATTTTTTATGGAATATAATTGAAAAATGCCAAAAACTTGTAAAAATATTTATGTAATTGATGAAAAAATAAGGAAGAGTCTTCCTTATGTAGAATGGAAACTTATGTAATTTTTCTAGAATTTTTGGAAACTCCTAGATAGCATATTTTTAGAATAATAGAGTAAAGAACCAAAATTCAGGTGTGAAAAGGGACACTTGAAAATGTATATAAGACAATTTCCTCTATTATGAGGGGGTTGGTTGATTATTTGTTGACATGCTAACCAAGTGAAGAGAGAGTTTCCTGCTGAAAATTGTGTTTCTTCTCTTTGTGTGATTTCTTTGAGTTGTGAGTCTATTCCTTGTGTATTCATGGAGATTTGTGAGCTTCGATTGTGTATTATTGTTGAATATGTATGAAGTGAGTTGAATATTGATGTGTTGTGTGAAAAGTAGATAAAGAATGGTGCTGGAGATGAAAATCGTCTGTTGGTACAGAATCGCGATTGTCTCGTCTATATGGTACAGGTAACATTTTTGAGTTTTGACTTCATGGTTGTATTCTGCTGAGAAAATAGCATGCTTTAGACACCAAGATTGTGGAAAATGATGAAGATTTGCTCAAGATAATCCAAACCCTAGAAATTCCTCTTCATCTTCATTATTCTCAGAAATCCAGCCAATATTCTCTTATTTCTTGGATTCTATCATGTAGAAGGGGATGTGGCCTCTCGAATACTTCTAAGATTGACAAAATAAAGATGTATTGTTAATTCTTTATGCTATATGATTGGAGAGGACAACTCCAAAGATCAATAACAAACTATATATATATATATATATATATATATATATATATATATATATATATATATATATATATATATATATATATATATATATATATATATATATATATATATATATATATAGAGAGAGAGAGAGAGAGAGAGAGAGAGAGAGATGATGGAGAATGTTAATCTCCAAAAGAACAACTTACTTTTGTGATTAGAGCACCTCTATACCAAAAGTAAGTCAAACACTTCACTAATTTAGAGGATCATTTGCTAATTATCAAAAAGTTAACAAATCTGTGAAGAAGATGAAACACAGAAAAGTCTGCTGCACTGTATCTTCACATTGGCCTATCAAACGTGTAAAGTTTTTGATGAAACTTTGTACGAAGTATCTCCTAGAGATTGCACATCTACTCCAAGTTGAATCTCTTCAAAAGATTAAGTATAACTTGAGAAATCAACTTTTCAAGTTACCTATGTCAGAAACTGTCATCCAGAACAGTCGACTTTACACCTGTAACTTTTAAGACTTGGTTCTCCTTGAATAGAACCCGTTTTACAAAATGCTTCTAGACATAAGTAGCTTATCTTCCAACTTAAAGATTAAGCCCTCACTCATGCAAAACTTTAAACTGTGCTAGGAGAAATGACTAAAACATTGACTTCGAAATATGCGCCTGTTTTAGGAACCAGTGAACATACTTCACATATGAATGTTCCTACACTTAATTCACTCAGCCTGATTACAATTGGAAGCTAAAACTTTGCACAGAGGTCAAGCAACTCTCAACTTAGACTTGTACAAAAGCATTTCACAATTGATCCACTGTAGAAGGAGAACACGCAGAAACATCGGGCGCAAAACTTTTCATTTACTCAGAAGAAGTACAACTGAATGATGAGAGCTAACTCAAATTCACTTTCCTCTATCTCATGACTTCTATCTCCCTCATTCTTGACTTCTGACTATTGTCACATATGCTCTCATACATGCCCCGACTTTTCTCAAGGTATTTATAGATAATTTGTACATAATTCTTACTGAACAAAATGATCTAAGTCATCTATGACTATGCTAATGTACATATGTGTACACTTCTCTTGTCCTCTGAATGTGATCTTCTTCCACTCTTTAGGAATTGATTCTTCCTTCATCATTTGGTCTTCCAAGCCTTCAATTGATGATTGTTCTGCACCAACAGCTCCCCCTCAATCATTAATTGAGGTTTTCTCTGTCTTCTTTATACTTGCCATATCTTTGAACCTTTGTAACTTAGGTCCATCCAAGCTCTTTGTCATCATATCTGCCACTTGTTCTTTTGTTGGAGTGTATATCACTTCAATCTCTTTATCAAGTACCTTTTCCCTCAAGAAATGATACTGAATCTCTATATGCTTAGTCCTGGCATGAAAAACAGGGTTAGCTGCCAAATACAAAGAACTCATATTGTCTCCAAAAATTATTGGAGTACTATGATCAAACTCAAAACTCTTCATCAAGGTCTTCAACCATATCACTTCTTTTGCAGCTTCTACCATTCCCTTATACTCAGCTTCTGTGGATGATAAAGCAACTGTATGTTGCTTCTTTGAACACCAAGACACTAACTTGTCTCCAACATAACATAGATATCCATGAGTAGACCTTCTATCATCTGAGTCACCTGCCCAATCTGCATCACTAAACACTTTGATTCTTGTGTCAGAAGTGAAACCATAATACAAACCTTCACTTAGGGTTCCTTTGATATATCTGAGTACCCTTTGGGCTGCAATCCAATGAGTCTTCTTTGGACAATGCATGAATTGTGACAACACACCTACTGCATATGATAGATCTGGCCTTGTCAAGGTAGCATAAATTAGACTACCTACCAAACTCTGATATTTCTTCATGTCATTGAACTCTTCACCTCCATACCTGCTTAATTTATGATTTACCTCCAATGGTGTAGTTGAGGTCCTGCAATCTTCCATGTTAAACTTGACTAGAAGATTCTTCAAGTATCTCTCTTGTGAAATATATACTCCATGTTGAGTATACACAATCTGCATTCCTAGAAAATAAGATAAGTTTCCCAAGTCACTTATCTTAAACTCCTTCTCTATTTGCTTCTTGAGTTCATTGATTCCTTGAGCATCTGTTCCTGTAACAATAATATCATCAACATAAATGCATATGTAAATATATCCATTTTCACTTGCCTTCACTAGCAAGCTACTATCTGCCTTTGATGCTTGAAAACCACATTCATTCAAGAACTTGACCAATCTGTAATTCCAAGCTCTTGGGGCTTGCTTCAACCCATATAAAGCTCTCTTGAGCTTACACACATAATCTGATCCAATTGATTCCATGAAGCCTTCTGGTTGCTCCATATATACTTCATCTGCAATGTAACCATTAAGAAATGCATTCTTCACATCCAATTGTGATAATTTCCAACCCTTGCAAGCAGCAATAGCAATCAATGTCCTAATTGTAGACATCTTAGCAACACGACTAAAGGTTTCATCATAATCTACCCCATAAGTTTGGGCATAACCTTTGACCACAAGTCTAGCCTTATATCTAGACACCTTACCATCTGCAAACCTCTTTGTTTTATATACCCACTTGCATCCAATGACCTTCTGATTCTTTGGTCTTGGTACTAGTTCCCAAGTTTCATTTTCAAGTAGAGCATCATACTCTTCTTGCATTGCCTTCTCCCAATTCTGTTTACCTTTGGCTTCTTCATAAGTGGTTGGATCTTCTTCTGTTTTCACAATGTAGGCATAATCTTTTGTTGTTAGGAAAGATGTATCATAACTATACCTTATAGGCTCTTTCCTCTCTCTTGTAGATCTTCTGATTTCTGCACTTCTTGAAGTTTCAGCCTCATTTGATTCTGGATCAAATCTTGGCCCTTCTTCTACATGATCCTGCACTCTACATCTAGAATCAACTTCATCAACAATTTCTTCACAAACTTTTACCTTTGCCTTTCCTTTCCTTTGAATTTCTTCAACACCTGTATACTCATTTGGTGATCCTGTATACCACATGTTTTGCTCATCAAATGTTACATCTTTAGTAACAAGAAATTTCTTTGTGGATGGACTCCACAACCTGTAACCCATCTGTCTATCATCATATCCAATAAACACATACTTCTCTGCCTTTGGTTCTAGCTTATGTCTTAATTGTGAAGGAACATAAGCATATGCAATACATCCAAATACTTTACAATGATCAAGACTAGGCTTCTTACCCCACCATGCTTCATAAGGGGTTCCTCCATCCAAAGCTTTGCAAGGCAACCTATTCACAAGGTATGTTGCAGTGTTAATGGCTTCTGCCCATAAGTAATTTGGACAATTCTTTTCCTTCATCATGGCTCTTGCAAACTCTACAAGAGTCCTATTTCTCCTTTCTGCTACTCCATTCTGTTGAGGGGAGTACCTGCAAGTTACTTCTCTTTTGATACCTGCATTCCACAAATAATCATCAAACTCTTTTGAGAAATACTCTCCCCCTCCATCTGATCTTAGTCTCTTGAGTTTTTGTCCTGAGCACCTCTATACCAAAAGTAAGTCAAACACTTCACTAATTTAGAGGATCATTTGCTAATTATCAAAA